>CAWUFW010029281.1:0-19395 GCA_963921515.1 Calotriton arnoldi | reverse complement strand
GTCCCCAGGCAACAACACAACACATGAGGAGAGCTGAATACCAATCATACAGATGTGCATACACTGCCACACTAAGGTAACTCATGGATCCAAATCCCTATGTGGGCAAGCAGGCATTGACAGGTGAGAGGGAGCACAAAACACACATGTCACACAGGCACGTAGGAACAACAACTGACACAGCAAGTCACAGACACACCACAGCACCACCCCCAGGGCCCCCACAATGTGGTGACCCTGGGCTGAATAAAAAGACCACTGTGATGACAAAGCTAAATGTCGTTCACACTGTGAACCACAGTCAGGTGTCCTGAGCAACAAACTACCATCACACCTACACAAGCACAAATCAATCAGCATGGCCAGTAAGCCAAGGCCAACATGGAGGCAGGGGACTAGCCGGGCAACAACTCTCATCTGCACACACTCAAGACCACACCCTCGACCTCCAACAATGTGCAGCAGTGAAGTACACATGCACTGGTGACATTGCACATGCACCCATGACTATTCCAGGGTGGTGGGTGGGAACCAAGGTGTAGAAACACATCACACATGGACACTCAACAAGACTCCTGAATGTCTGACACACTGCACACTACGCTGTACATGGACATGACGGCAATACCACACCGACCAATGGGATCCCAGCCACAGTCACACACCAATGAAGAAGCCAAGGTCACCCACAAAGAACACACATAGACAACAACCAACATTGCAGCCCGGACCCTAAGGAGTGCCAGCAGTCACACACACAACGTGTCACAATCACTGAAAGATAACACAAACTGGAAATCACATGACAGGGGCAAACAACAAGTGCCAAAGGGAAACCTGACTGTGACCCATCTGCGTCTGCACACAAACTCTGCCCTGACAGCAAACACACCTATGGGTGACACCCTGATGACCAGTAATGTGCCATGCACCCACATCACAGAGAACACAGGGAGAAGACTTTGGGGGAACATAGCTCAAGTCAGCAAGCATCACAAACAGGTACAACACTAGGGATCACAGCATGCGCAGATGAATGGAAGTGAACACACAGACATGCACATACAACACACACCTTGGGCGCAGGCAATGTCACACGTGTACACACTGCCATGAGGGGACTCCACTCCTGTGTGAGGAAAGCTGTGCCATATGTTGCCTCAGTAGGGCCCCATCATGTCAGCTGAGCACTTGGTCACACAATCAACAATTAGCACCAAATGAGGGCTCCCATCACATCAGCCTGGTCATGGATGTGCCAACGGAATCATCAGCACAGATCCAACACACTTGTATAGCAATGTTGCACTGACTACACGGATGAGTCCCTCCCCATTGATGCCCAAACCTGCATGTCCACTGGAGATGGCAACACGGTCAGGGAAGTAGACAAATGCAACGATGGCAGGCACAACAGATGTGCAGGGTGGAAGCCACAGATATGAAATTGCCAATGTAAGTAGGAAACCCATTGCCAAATACTGAACACATGACACCCTCAGATGCTGCTATTGATGACATGGATACACCACATGATAGGACACATTCCCCCTGGACCACATGGGTTCCTGCACAGTAACACTTCATAATCATGAGACCAGATATCACCATCACTGCAGCAAGGGCATGGTTAGCTGCACCAACAACATGTACATCTGAAGCATGAGCACTAGAGAAAAGAAAGTTGCTTTATTCAGCATATGTGTTGTTTGATAACGACGTCCAGAAGAAATTAGAGCAAAGGCCAATGGCCAGTCCATTGTCAAAGTTCAAACAGGGTGACACTGGCAGATGTCACCCTACGCATGCCTGCACAATACCAGGGACAATCCACTAGGAGGGGCAACCGGGGGGCAGGCCAGGCACCGCAGGGACAGGATCAGGGCTCACCAGGGGGAGTCAGGGAAGGGGTGGTGGGTGCTGGAGAGCCACTGACAACTGCAGTGGAGGTGTCTGACATGGTGTGTGCCGGCACAACTGGGGGGCATGACTCAGATGTCGTGGGTGCCGGCACAACTGCAGTGGACCCTGCAGATGGGGTGGACAGGTCCGCCACTGCAGTGCCCAAGTCAGACAGGGCGGTAGTGGACTCCACTGCAGTGCCTACCTCCAGGGGAGGAGAATGGGGAACAGGCAAGGTGGGTTGGACAGAGGGGGAGGACACCCTCACCACATCAGTGGCACAGACAAGCGCAGCGGGGGTGTGGTGCTGGGAGAGCAAGTGGCAGGGGGAGAAGGCCGGAGCATCTTGGGGATGGTATATCTGTGGGTGGGGGAACCTGGGGCAGGGTGTGGTGGGGGCACCTGTGCAGTGGGGGCCTGAGGGATGGAGGACGGAGACCTTGTGCCTGAGCTGCAGGGCGGTGGCGGGGTCTTGCTCTTACCACTCCGGGGGACTTGCGGGTGGGGGCCTCAGTCCGTCTGCGCCTGGGGGAGGGTGTCCGGGGGCGAGGGGCACTCTGCTCCGTGTGGGTGGGCTTCCTCTTCCCCCGGGATGCTGGAGCAGCTTCATCGGTGGGGAAGAGGCCGAGGTCACAGAGGAAGAGCTGCTGTGACTTTGGGGTTGCAGGTGAGGCAAGGGAGGGTGCTTTGGAGGGAGAGGGAACTGAGGACTGCGCAGTGCATGTGGATGCGTGTGTGTGTTCCAGGGCCCCATCCCCTGTGAGTCTGGCTTCAGTCCCCTGAATGTGCGTGCGTGTGCGTTTTGTCATTGGCGTGTGTGTCAGTGTGCTGGATGTGTGTGTGCTGGTGTGTGCCTGTGCCGGTGTGTGTGTGCCTGGGATGGGTAAGGTGCTGGGGAGTGTGGATGGAGCAGAGGCAGGAGGGGTGAGGGACCGTTTGAGGAGGGACACTGCTGCCGTCAGGGAGGAGTCCATGGACCTATTGCCCCTCTGTAGGTCAGACATGCCCGATGAGATGCCCTCCATGAACGACACCAGCTGAGTCAACAGCGCGGTGTGCGCATGGAGGACACTCAGCATGGCTGTCTGCCCTACATGGAGCTGGCGAAGGAGGTACACAGACTCCTCACTCAGGGCAGCAGGGGACACAGGGGCAGGGGGTGCGGTGCCTGGCCCAAAGGAGACACCGCTCCCGGACATGGGAGCCTCCACGGACCTGGGGAATGGGAGCCGATGGGAGGGCGGTGGTGGTGCTGGTGGTGGCGGGGACAGCAACACTAGCTGGGGTGTGGTGGCTGCTGACACCCGCCTCCACAAGGGAGTCATCCTCCGAGTTGCTCTGGTCCTCAGCTGAGGTGGATGCTGCTGAGGACTCCTCGGTGTGGCTCCCCTCGCCCTCCGTGCCACTGGGTCCCTCCGACCACTCCTCGGCTGCTGACCCAGTCTGGCTCTCCGGCTCCTCCTGGTCCGTGGAGCTGTCCCCTTCCGTGGCCGTGGATGTATCTGCAAACAATGAAGAAACAGACAGACATCAGTCACCTGCACATAACGCACACACCACTGTGAGCACAGCACATCACAGAGCAAGCCCTGGCATCATTAGTTGTACATTGCTAAAAGTGCACTAATTGAACAGGAGAAGTCAATTGTCAGTCTGATGCCAAGCATGGCACTCACATCCCACATGGCCTTGCACCCATCTGTCTGGTGTCTGTTGGATTGCAACACCCCAGTGTTGACACATGCACCAAGTACACAGTAGTTGGACAGTGCAGAGGACACGGTGTGGACACATCACAGCTCTTGCCACTGAGTCAGTACAGGTTTCCGGATGTAAGGGATGCCCAGAGTCAAATAGGAAATGCATGTGATGCATACCAGCGACAGACACCATGATGCACCCATGTCCTGATAGCCAGCGCCACTATGGTGTGCATGTAGCACATGTCACTCCCCTGCAGGCTCACCAATCAGTAGACACATGCCATGGCGGAGGCATGACTGCAAAGTCATACATCACTGGCTCAGTGATGTATGACTTTGCAGCCAGACAACAACACTCTGCACTGTGTCACAATAGTAGGTCATGGGGAATGCAAGTCCTGGAGCTGCACAAGTGCACATGTACATCCCCCCACAACACATCCTCTTAACCCTCATCTGTCCAGGTCATACCTATTGGACATATGGGAGACCTGTGACACTACCCTCTGAACCTGAGCCCCTCACACTCTGCTGTGCATGGGGAACAGCTGCCTGAACTTCACATTTACATGCCCCAGTCTGCATGGGCAGCTGATCAGACACCTATGTGTCACACAAGTATCGTCTCCTATGGTCACATCTCCAGTGGCATGCTGAGCCCCTACCAAGAAACTCCACAGCAGTCCTGGCGACTAATCCACAGCACACTGACACAGAGGCAGACACCTGAGGGGTCAAATCACTGTGCACAATGTGTCCGCTGATACACGGGAGTGGGAGTACAGAGTGTATTGTATGGCCTGGAGTAGGCATGACTGTCCAGCCCCACATGAATGAGGGATGAGCCCTGGACTGTAGGCAGCTGGCTAAGTATGTGTGACACACGTCATATACATACTCCTGGGGCCCAAACATTGTTCCCACCCGCAGCATGGGTGTGTGCCAGGTACCCCAGCCACATGTGGTGGATCAGCTCAGCAATTGGACCACAGATCAAAGTAACACGCTGAATACATGTCAGAATACAGGCATTGTGTAAGCAATGGACCCACCCATGATGCCCACCACAGAGTCAGGGAAACAGATGCTGTCTCCCACCTTGAGTCAAGCAAACTGCAAGGACACAGTCCTAAGTGACAGAATTCCCTGCATGTAAGGGCCACACCTGGGTATCAGATGAGGAGTGGGCAGTGCACAATAGAGGGACATGGCTCCTGGACAACATGACTGCTGTACTGTGGCAGTTTAACCAGGCCCGAGGAGGGCACATAGCATGTTAGACAGAGTACACAGTGCAGTCTTTGACTCACCCCCTCCTTGCTGCTCTCTGGCCTTCAGCTGCCCATCCAGGTCTGGAAAGACCACCGCCAGGATCCTGAGCATGTGGGGGTCAGGGTCCGTGTTCCGCCCCTCCTGCGAGGAGGCGACAGCTTCAGCTGGACCCGTGCAATCCTCCGGGTCCAGCCCCGAAGGTCCTGCCACCTCTTTTGGCAGTTGCGGATCCGGCGCTTGTAGACCCCCACGGACCGGACAGCCCGGACGATGTCCTTCCATATCTCATGCTTCCGATGGGCAGAAGCCTGTCAGGATGACAAAGTGATAAGGCCATTACTACACATGCAACATATCCGTGCATGACACAGTTGCATATACATGTCGCAATCACAGGGGCACATGGTGTACCCAGGCAGTGCACGGCTGCCCATGGACAGTTTTCCAGAAGTCACTACATGGTATCATTGCATGGTGAGTAAAACCCTGTTCAGAAGCACTGTCACTGCACCATACCTGTCCAGTGCAAGTCACTACACACTATGGGGGTGACAACTACTCAGTGAGCCTGCTAGCCAGTGGTGTGCTGACTCTCAGCCTTGCTAGTCAGACAAAATGCACATTCAGAAAGGCAGTGCACAGAACACTCACCTGCTCCCCTGGTGTCCCATACAGCTTGCTGTACTGTGGAAGTAGGCTGTCCAGCAGGGCCTGGTTCTCCTCAAGGCTGAAGGCTGGGGCTCTCTCCACAGTACGTGCCATTGCAGGGTCCAGAGGGGCAGAGACAGCAGCAGTGCAGTGGCAGATGTCGTCCTGGAGCATGTAGTGCAGGCAAGTGGGCTCTCAGGGGAACAGGCAGCAATATATATGTGCTGGAGAGGCAGATACTGTCCCTTGTGTCCAAAGTGATAGGTCCAAGTCGTTTGCATCTTCTGAATCTGGCCAATCCATGGAATAGCAGCACCAAAACACGCCCACAGCATCCTTCAAAACTTCAACTTCATGACATACATGATTTTGCAACATTGTTGTGGGTGACCAACTGATTTTCCAGCAACCGACTCGTTCGAAATTCGAAAACGCGTCCGTTGCCAGGCAAGCCCATTGTCAATGGGTGCGCACCGATCGGTCCATTGAGGTACAACGCGCACAGGGGTACAACGCGTACCCGCACACATTGAAAGCAATGGGCCGGCCGGAGGCACCGATCGGTCCATTGCAGTTCAACGCGCACAGGGGTACAACGCGTACCCGCACACATTGAAAGCAATGGGCCGGCCGGAGGCACCGATCGGTCCATTGCAGTTCAACGCGCACAGGGGTACAACGCGTACCCGCACACATTGAAAGCAATGGGCCGGCCGGAGGCACCGATCGGTCCATTGCAGTTCAACGCGCACAGGGGTACAACGCGTACCCGCACACATTGAAAGCAATGGGCCGGCCGGAGGCACCGATCGGTCCATTGCAGTTCAACACGCACAGGGGTACAACGCGTACCCGCACACATTGAAAGCAATGGGCCGGCCGGAGGCACTGATCGGTCCATTGCAGTTCAACGCGCACAGGGTACAACGCGTACCCGCACACATTGAAAGCAATGGGCCGGCCGGAGGCACCGATCGGTCCATTGCAGTTCAACGCGCACAGGGGTACAACGCGTACCCGCACACATTGAAAGCAATGGGCCGGCCGGAGGCACCGATCGGTCCATTGCAGTTCAACGCGCACAGGGGTACAACGCGTACCCGCACACATTGAAAGCAATGGGCCGGCCGGAGGCACCGATCGGTCCATTGCTGTTCAACGCATCACTGTATATGTGACTGGCATAGGTCAGCATGCCTGTCTCAGATGGACATATGCCAGCCACAGATAGCTCCCAGGGAGTGAGGGGCACACCTACATCACGACAGCCTGTCCAAACCTTATCATAAGGTATGTAAGGCTGCATTTCCTATTGTGTGTATGTTGGTGTACATGTTGTCCTGTGGGTGTCACCTGTGGGCAGCCACCCCCAGGCTGTGCACGTGTTCATGGGGACAGGATCCTGGGTGTTACGTGTACGTGACCACTGTGATGTGCAACTGTTCATATCTGTGCATGTGTCATGGTCACATTTCACAGTGGTGTTTGTGTATGTCATGTCACATACCCCGTGAGTCCCATGTGGGACGGTATGTTTGAGCCAGGGTGTCCCAGTGGCACAATAGTGATGGCCCTCCACAGTCTTTGTGCATGTAGTGTTTACAATGTCTCTGATTTCATGTGCACAATGGGAGACAGTCTCCACATCCACGTTGTGTGTGCATGGACTCTGATGTTGTGCGTGTGTGTCACAGACGTCCATGGCTCTCCTGCCATGGCAATTGTGGCCACTACCTGTGGGGGTCATGTTTGTTTTGCTGTGGTGTACACATGATACTCCAGGTGATGCCAGTGTCCATGTGGCATTACAGGGTCCCTGGGAATGTGCCTGTCGTTGAGCTGTGGTGCCTGGGGCACATCTGTCCTCACATGTCACTGGGGGGTGACTGTGACACAGCATCATGATATCCAATGGGCCAACCTGGGACAAATTGATGCCACCTGTAGGACCGTGTTGACAGATGTTGGCCATGTATGTACCATACATGTCGTTCCGGTACTGCACACTTCATGTAGTTGTGCCTCATGATGATGTATGTTGGGATCTTGAGTGTGTTCAATGCCGCATATGTGGGGTGACTGACGATCTTGCTTACTTCTCCTCTGCACTGCAGGGCTCCTGCTGTCCATCGGCCATTCCCAGACCTGGCAACGATGGTGGAACGGGACAGCATCCGACGGTACCGCTTCACCAGGCAGCTGATTGAGGATTTTGCAGTGCAGTTGTCCCCACATTTGCAGCCTGGCCGGCCGTATCCTACAGCGCTGACCCCCAAGGTGAAGGTGATGGCAGCCCTACACTTCTTTGCCACCGGTACCTTCCAACATACTGTGGCGTCTGCTGGTGGGATGTCACAGACCATGTTCAGCCGTGTGCTCCGCGATTTCTTGGCGGCAATGTTGCTCTTCCTGAACCGGTACATCTATTTCCCTAGACTGCGACGACTCACTGACGTGAAGAGTGACTTTTATGCCCTGGGGAGGATGCCGCATGTCATTGGCTCCATTGATGGGACACATGTGGCTTTGGTACCACCACAGGCCCAGGAGCAGGCCTACAGGAACCGCAAGCACTACCACTCGGTCAATGCACTGGTGGTGTGTCTTGCAGACATGACCATCACACACGTGTGTGCCCGTTTCCCTGGTTCAGCACACGATGCCTTTGTGATGAGGAGTAGTCGCATCCCCAGGTTGATGGCACAGATGCAGAACCAGCGTGCCTGGCTTGTCGGTGTGTACTGACTTTGTGCCATTGTGTGTGATCTGATCTGTAGTATTCCGCCCACTTTTCCAAGTCAGCTGATGTGCACTTGTCTGTCCGTAGGTGACTCGGGATACCCCAACATGCCGTGGTTGCTGACACCCCTCAGGAACCCTGTGACACCTGCCCAGATGCGCTACAATGAGGCACATGGTCGGACCAGGAGAGTGATTGAGCGGACCTTTGGTCTCCTGAAGAGCCGCTTCCGCTGCCTGGACAAGACCGGAGGGTCCCTCCCATATGCCCCTGCGAAAGTGTGCAAGATTATCATCGTCTGCTGCATGCTCCACAACCTGGCAGTGCGGAAGGAGTTGCCTCTCATCCAGGATGACGATGACCAACATCCGCCACCTGTGGAGGATCCTGGCCTGGACCACGATGCCAGTGACGATGATGATGATGATGATGGTGATGGTGATGTCCGCACACAGCTCATCACCAACTTCTTTAGCTGAATGTGAGTATCCTGAGGTGTCATGTGAATGATGTGAGTTGGCATGATGTGTGGGTGGTGCTCTGGTGCTGTTGGAGTGTGTCCATGGGCTACTTGACAGGATGTGTGTTGCGATGTGTGGTGACAGGTGGGCTGTACTCCCCAACAGTGTTGACATGCTAACTTGGTTCTGGGTGGGTATCTTGTAACATGTATTGTGCATGAGTTTTGCTGATCTGTCCTGTACTGCATTGCTTTTGACTGTGTGTCATTTCTGTCCTTCACAGGGTACTTTCAGATTCGTTTGGTCAACTGTGTCCACCGATGACGTGATTGCACATCCAGGCTGGTAGCTGTTGTGTCCCTACAGGTGATGTGCGCCACACCCATGGACTTCCTTCCGTCTACAGTTGTTGACTGTGTGCCCGCTACCAGGTGGGGTTACCTTGCATCTGTAGTGGTTACGGCATGTTGCTACTGTGTAATAAACCTGTGCTTCACTTAGTGATGTGCGTTGTCTGTGGTCACACATTTGACTGCCATTTGCTTACTGCACCTGTGGGCTACTTGACTACAACTGGGAATGGGTGTGGTGTCTGTGCATTGCACCGTCTTCCCTGGCAACATCAGTGTAGGCAATGAGTCAGATGGCCTAGGTGTGTATGTGTTGTGTAGCCCTGGTGGTGTGTCTCCCTCATATGTGTCACGTTGCCTGTACTCACATGCCTGTGTTGTCCTTGCTGTTGCAGTTCGCATACACAGTGTAATTTTGCAGTTCATCATCCCCATAACAGCACCCACGTTGGAATCACGACAGAGGCAAGTATGGTGTATTAGTGTGTTTATTGTGATACATCTGTGTTAATAGTGCATAGGATGGATTGTGCTGTACATGAATCTTGCAATCCCAAGTTCCTAGGTGAATTGAAAGTCCAGGTAGACAGGATCCCCAGTATCGGGGCCACAGTTGTCTGACACATTGTTCCAACTTGTACTCCCCATGCAATGTGTGGGAGTAGTGTTGCCATCAACAGGGTGAACAGTCTGTGCACAAAGGCGAAAATCCAGAACAGGTTCAGGCTTCCTGGGAGTTGCGCTTGGCCATCAGCCTCTCACTTTCCCCTCCTCGGACGACCCCTCTTCTTGGGGGGGCCCTCAAGTGCAGGCTGCTGCGGTGCAGGGGACTCTCCGCCAGAGTCCTCCTCCCTCCCTGTGGCAGTTGCAGTTTGTAAGGTACCAGATGTTGTTGGCACACAGGGAGGTGTGGACTGGTTGCTGTTCATCTGGCGGAGGCATTGTAAAATGTCCCTGTGCACCGCCGTCATCTCATGTAGTACATCCCACTTGGACTCCACGCGGGACATGTGGGAGTCCACACGTGACATGTGTGACTCCACGTGGGACATGTGGGAGTCCAAGCGGGCATGATGGGCAGCCTGCTGCTGTTTGATGTCTCTGAGGAGCCCCACTACCTGGCTGAGCTCTCCGGTGCTGGACTGGTACGCATCAGCTATGCGTGCCAGTTGTGGGTCTTCATGCACACCAGCAACGTCTGCAAGCAGCGACCTCTGTCTCCCACCCCTCCCACCACCCCTGCTGACATGTGCAGTGTGTGCAGTTGCACGCACAGATAACCCTGGTCCACCTTGGGGGGGGTGGTGGTGGTGGTGTCCATGGCCCCAGGTTGGTCCAGGGTCACTGCGCTGGTGTTGTTCCTTATTCTGTCCATGTCGGCAGGGATGGTATTCGTGGTGACAGTCGTTGGAGGGTGGGTGCAGAGGGTGCAGCTGGTGGACCTGCTGGTGCTGCAGCTGGTGGTCCTGCTGGTGCAGCAAGTTGACTTGCACCGGATGTGCCAGGTTGTTCATCGTCCGAGGAGGACAGAGGCTGTACGACGCCAGTGAGCTCGGCATCCTCTTGAGCCTGGGACTGGGACTCCTCAGCGTCTGCTGCTGTGTCCCTATCATCACCTGTTTTTGGGAGACACAAACAATGTATTTCATGTTTCTGCAGGCATCAGTGGTTGACACACCTGACAGTTGTGACTGTGCCTCGGGGTGCGGGCCTGTACATTGTATTGTCCTAAGTCGTCAAAGTCAGGGGTTGATATTGTTGTGGCACATAGTCCTGCATTATTTGGGCATTTCTATGTATTCTCTGGGGTGTGAACATGGTCTGCATTGATTGTGTTTGGTTGACAGCCAGACCTCCTTCCCACCCACCCACCCACCCAGTCAGTTATCCCACCATGGAACGTGCTTGCATTGCAGGGAGTGTAAGTTGTCTCTCAGGATGTCAGTCAGTGGTGTCCTGCTGTTTGTTGGTGCACAGTTGCCAGCAGGGCCTTGTGCTCCCCACAGCAGTAGCCAGTGTCAGCCATCTTGTGAGTCCTTCTCCACTCCCTGTGATGTGAGCATGGTTCAGGGTGGTGTTGATGGGACAGTTGTGGGGGTGAGCTATGTCTGTGACTACGACTCCCATCATGCTATTGCCTCCACCCCCCTTCCCAGCATGCCCATGCTTCCTTCCTTTTGACTCTGCTTCCCTGTGGGGTGGGCTGGCTGTGCTGACAGGATGGCTGGGAGTGTTGTCCTGGCAGTTGTTTGGCTAAGAGTCCCAAGAGTGTCCCTGTGCTTCACACAACATAACCCAGGGTGGTGGTGCTTTGTGGGATCTTGTGTTAGGATGGAGGGCATTGCATTCTACCAGGTGGGTACTGTGGAGTTTGTGTTGGGGGGGTGAGGGGAGGTGCTGGTGACTATAGTCAGTGCTGCAAGTCCCCCTTCCCACCCAGCCAGCCAGCCAGATATCCCACCATGGAACGTGCTTGCATTGCAGGGAGTGGAAGTTGTCTCTCAGGATGTCAGTCAGTGGTGTCCTGCTGTTTGTTGGTGCACAGTTGCCAGCAGGGCCTTGTGCTCCCCACAGCAGTAGCCAGTGTCAGCCATCTTGTGAGTCCTTCTCCACTCCCTGTGATGTGAGCATGGTTCAGGTTGGTGTTGATGGGACAGTTGTGGGGGTGAGCTATGTCTGTGACTACGACTCCCATCATGCTATTGCCTCCACCCCCTTCCCAGCATGCCCATGCTTCCTTCCTTTTGACTCTGCTTCCCTGTGGGGTGGGGTGGCTGTGCTGACAGGATGGCTGGGAGTGTTGTCCTGGCAGTTGTTTGGCTAAGAGTCCCAAGAGTGTCCCTGTGCTTCACACAACATAACCCAGGGTGGTGGTGCTTTGTGGGATCTTGTGTTAGGATGGAGGGCATTGCATTCTACCAGGTGGGTACTGTGGAGTTTGTGTTGGGGGGGTATGAGGGGAGGTGCTGGTGACTATAGTCAGTGCTGCAAGTCCCCCTTCCCACCCAGCCAGCCAGCCAGATATCCCACCATGGAACGTGCTTGCATTGCAGGGAGTGAAAGTTGTCTTTCAAGATGTCAGTCAGTGGTGTCCTGCTGTTTGTTGGTGCACAGTTGCCAGCAGGGCCTTGTGCTCCCCACAGCAGTAGCCAGTGTCAGCCATCTTGTGAGTCCTTCTCCACTCCCTGTGATGTGAGCATGGTTCAGGTTGGTGTTGATGGGCCAGTTGTGAGGCTGAGCAATGTCTGTGCCTACGACTCCCATCATGCTATTGCCTCCACCCCCTTCCCAGCATGCCCATGCTTCCTTCCTTTTGACTCTGCTTCCCTGTGGGGTGGGCTGGCTGTGCTGACAGGATGGCTAGGAGTGTTGTCCTGGCAGTTGTTTGGCTAAGAGTCCCAAGAGTGTCCCTGTGCTTCACACAACATAACCCAGGGTGGTGGTGCTTTGTGGGATCTTGTGTTAGGATGGAGGGCATTGCATTCTACCAGGTGGGTACTGTGGAGTTTGTGTTGGGGGGGTATGAGGGGAGGTGCTGGTGACTATAGTCAGTGCTGCAAGTCCCCCTTCCCACCCAGCCAGCCAGCCAGATATCCCACCATGGAACGTGCTTGCATTGCAGGGAGTGAAAGTTGTCTTTCAAGATGTCAGTCAGTGGTGTCCTGCTGTTTGTTGGTGCACAGTTGCCAGCAGGGCCTTGTGCTCCCCACAGCAGTAGCCAGTGTCAGCCATCTTGTGAGTCCTTCTCCACTCCCTGTGATGTGAGCATGGTTCAGGGTGGTGTTGATGGGCCAGTTGTGAGGCTGAGCAATGTCTGTGCCTACGACTCCCATCATGCTATTGCCTCCACCCCCTTCCCAGCATGCCCATGCTTCCTTCCTTTTGACTCTGCTTCCCTGTGGGGTGGGCTGGCTGTGCTGACAGGATGGCTGGGAGTGTTGTCCTGGCAGTTGTTTGGCTAAGAGTCCCAAGAGTGTCCCTGTGCTTCACACAACATAACCCAGGGTGGTGGTGCTTTGTGGGATCTTGTGTTAGGATGGAGGGCATTGCATTCTACCAGGTGGGTACTGTGGAGTTTGTGTTGGGGGGGTATGAGGGGAGGTGCTGGTGACTATAGTCAGTGCTGCAAGTCCCCCTTCCCACCCAGCCAGCCAGCCAGATATCCCACCATGGAACGTGCTTGCATTGCAGGGAGTGAAAGTTGTCTTTCAAGATGTCAGTCAGTGGTGTCCTGCTGTTTGTTGGTGCACAGTTGCCAGCAGGGCCTTGTGCTCCCCACAGCAGTAGCCAGTGTCAGCCATCTTGTGAGTCCTTCTCCACTCCCTGTGATGTGAGCATGGTTCAGGGTGGTGTTGATGGGACAGTTGTGGGGGTGAGCTATGTCTGTGACTACGACTCCCATCATGCTATTGCCTCCACCCCCTTCCCAGCATGCCCATGCTTCCTTCCTTTTGACTCTGCTTCCCTGTGGGGTGGGCTGGCTGTGCTGACAGGATGGCTGGGAGTGTTGTCCTGGCAGTTGTTTGGCTAAGAGTCCCAAGAGTGTCCCTGTGCTTCACACAACATAACCCAGGGTGGTGGTGCTTTGTGGGATCTTGTGTTAGGATGGAGGGCATTGCATTCTACCAGGTGGGTACTGTGGAGTTTGTGTTGGGGGGGTGAGGGGAGGTGCTGGTGACTATAGTCAGTGCTGCAAGTCCCCCTTCCCACCCAGCCAGCCAGCCAGATATCCCACCATGGAACGTGCTTGCATTGCAGGGAGTGTAAGTTGTCTCTCAGGATGTCAGTCAGTGGTGTCCTGCTGTTTGTTGGTGCACAGTTGGCAGCAGGGCCTTGTGCTCCCCACAGCAGTAGCCAGTGTCAGCCATCTTGTGAGTCCTTCTCCACTCCCTGTGATGTGGGCATGGTTCAGGGTGGTGTTGATGGGACAGTTGTGGGGGGGGCAATATGTGTGACTGCGACTCCCATGATGCTATTGGCTACACTGACTTGGCCAGCATACACAGAATTCCTTCCTTTGAGTGGTCTTCACTGTGTGTTGGTGTTGTTGTGGTGGCTACATGTGTGGATGTGTTTGTTAGTTCTATTTGTGCCACTGCCTAGCTGTAGTTGTGGTTGTGTTTGTACATGTGTTGGCACGGTTGGATGTGACTTTTTTGATGGCATGTGTTGTGTTTCTCTGACTGACATACACATTTTGGGATGATTCTGTTCTGGTTGCTGTGTGATTGCTATGAGTGCATGGTTTGACTCTCCCTTTGACAGTGATGTGTGTGTGTTTTGTGGCAGTATATTGTGTACATTTGTTGTGTACTCACCAGGCTCTGGGATGTTCTCTAGTCCATATACGCTCACTGGCGGAAGGATGGCCCGCACCTTCTCCTCCCAGGGCCTGAGGTATATTGGCTTGGCAGGAGGGCCACTGCCGGTGTGTTGGCTGTTGATGTAGTCTATCTTCAGCAGGTCCCGTACCCTCCTGCGCACGTCATACCACCTGTTCTGGATGTCCGTCTTTGTGCGCCGACATGGTGATTGGGCGTTCACCCTGTTGATGATCCTCTCCCACATCTTGGTTTTCTGCGACATGGGGGTCTGTTGGACCAGAGTGCCAAACAGCTGTGGCTCCACCCTGAGGATCTCGTCTACCATGACTTCCAATTCACTATCTAGGAACTTGGGATTCTTCTTGGGGGCATGGTGATGGGTGGTGATGGTGGGTGATGTGTGTGTTGGTGTGCAGGTGAGGGTGTGTGGGTGTGTGTTGTGCTGGGTGTATGTGAGGTAGGTATTTGTTGGTGTGCTGATGGTGTGTGGCTTGTGTGAGGGATGAGCTGTGGGTGTGTGGTTGCTTTCTCTTGGGTGCTGGCAGTGGAATGGCATTTGCAAAGGCTCATGGTAGTGATTTGTGTCCTTTATATAGGTGGAGTTGTGGGTGTGTCTTTGTTCTCTGTCCCCACCCCCCAGTATTTATTGGCTTGGTAATTGCTTGTTTGGCCTTTTTTTGGTTGATTTTTCCTTTGTGCTGTTTGTGTATGTTGGAAACGTTCTTGTGACCGAGTCGGACCCTGCATTGGTCTCGTACGGTGTTTTCCGCTTCGTTCACGCTGTGTTTGTGCAGTTTTGTATGCTGCGTACGCGTCGGTCGCGGTGTATTGTGTTGCTTCGGCTCGGTTTTGTATGCGTGTCGGTCGTACGGCTTGTCCTCCGTCCGACTCGGTCGTGTTTTCGCGCCTTGCATCGTACTTTGCGGTTTGGAGTTGGCGGGTACGATTCGGTCGGATTTGTTCCGGTGCGTGTCGGTCGGTTGGATTCGCGTGTTTTTCCGGCCGGATTGCTATTTTCCGAGCGGCTCGGTCGGTCGGCTTGGTTTCCTAACGTGTCGGTCGGATTTATCGCGGCTTGCATCGTACTTGGCGTGTCGGGCGCCACTGGTACGTGTCGGTCGGTAATTTTTCCGGCTCCGAGTCGGTCGGTGCTTTTTCCGGCCCGAATCGGAATCGACCCCATAGTCAGTCATGCAAAGAATCAATCACACTCCCATTTACTCACATACTCAATTATTCACACACCACCTCACTTATTCATACAGATACTAACACATACTTACTCTCTTATACAATCACTGACACAAGCACACACTCATCCATACAGCCACTCTCACAATCACTCACTCTCACATATAGTCATTTATATAGCCCAACACTCACATATACTGCCTTTCACATATGTGGTTACTCACACATGTACCACTGAGACATCTAAACACTCACCAACACACCCATACACACACTCACCCACCCATACAGCCCTTCACAGACGCACTCTTGAACCCATACACCCAGTGAATCACCCACTCACACATCTATGCGCAAAGTCACACCCCCCACCCACCCACACAGACACTCAGGCACCCAAACAGATACTCAGACAATCAATTAATAACCCATATAGACACTCATGTAGCTACTCACCAACCCATGCGGCCGCTTACACATCAACTGACAGACTGATACAGACATTCACACAGTTTAGTCACTAACCCATGCATTCAGTAAGACACGTTTATTCACTCACTTATACAGTCAGTCACGCACCTACTAAATCATCCATACAGACACTCATACACCCACTCATTCTTCAATACACCTTGGCATATATATATATATATATATATATATAACATATTTAAACTTTTTAGAAACATTCAGTCACTGGATGATGTCATCAGTGATGTCATCAGTGATGTCATTTGAGATGTCATCACCAGTGATGTCATCAGTGATGTCACTGACCATGTCATGAGTGATGTAATATGTGACGTCATCAGCAGTGCATTGCGGGGGCGCAAGTTATAGTTAGCTCAACTAACTATAACAGCCGAATTTCTCTGGTTTTGTATGAGTGAAATGTCCAACTAACTATAACGTCCCTGAAACCTGTGGTTTTTTCAGTGAATTTCTAAGGTTTTTTAAATGCTAATTTCTAACTATAACGTCCCTCGTAATATATATATATCTATATATATCTATATATATATATATATATATATATATATATAGATAGATAGATAGATAGATAGATAGATACATCACACATTCACATATGTGTTGTGTCCATCAAAAGAATTTTGAGGGAGAAAGTGTGGGTTCAGGTTCAGACCTATTGTTGAAAATACAGTGCATTTGTGTCATCCTGTTAGTAAGCTAAATCCCCCAGCGAATCTGATCATGTCAGAACTTCCCGAAGACATCTTGTCGACAGTAGCTGTCCAGTGTAATGGGCCAGTGGAAACAATCTGATGCTCATGTGTCCTCAATGATGAGCATTCCAGGTGTCCTGTTGTTCACCTGGTTTCTTCCACTTCAGCTGCAGCTGGGCTTCTACTTTTGGGTGAATATTTGCTGGGGAATACCAAGAACTCTCAAATATGACAAAATAGTACTGTTGATTAGACTGGAATTGTAATGATTTGTGGGATATATATGGACTAACCGTACGGAATATCACAGTGGTTTGCTCTCAAGCCAATGCTATTGCTGAAAGATTCATGGCCTGAACTAAGAAAGAAGGTCAAAGGTCAGATTTGCTGCATATTATGTTGTGTCAGTCAGATGATTATGGAATAACTTCGCATTCACCCACAGAAGATTCCATCTGAATTAATGTTGGGGCAATTGAACAAGACTAGGCCACCGAGAAGTCAGGTGACAACTGATCTGCAGATGTAGCAGAGCATGGTAAGAGAGGAAAGCAAAGAATGAAGGGATGTACAGATTCCAGATGTCTTGTTAAAGACTCAGACAAGGTGACTGGGTGAGAGTGAGACAACCACAAATAAGGAAAACTGATGAGTTTTTCACGAGTGCACCAATGTAGGTCCCTCAGGTCAAGGAAACAATAGTGTCTGCAACCAATTTGCAGAAGTCAATAAGGATGGACTTTCACGCTTCAAAAGAGTACCGGAACTTGACAAGTACACGCAGGAAAATTCACAAACAAGAACAGAAGGTATAATTCCGGGTGCATTGTGTCATCAGCATGATGATGCGAGCAGTGGTGATGAGACAACCGATTCCGAACTTTCAAGAACGAATGGAGAAACTCCTGTTTGTAAATCGGTAAGGACCCTAAAAGAAATCACAATGCCTGATTGAATACAAATAACATTTCTTATTGCTGAGAGCTTCAGTTTGTGACTAGTGTCATGTTCTTTTTCTTTTTCTATCTTATTTTCTTTTTATACTTTGGGTCTTTTCTTTGATTGTTATGTTGCTTCTTTCTTTCTTTCTTTCTTTCTTTCTTTCTTTCTTTCTTTCAAAAGGGAAATGGAAATGGAATCCTTCATTTAGGTAGAACTGTGCTGTGTCACGTGGAATTTTTAGGTTTGTTTTTTTCATAGAGCATTCATATGCGGCCGTGGTAAGCAGAGCAAAGGTCGTGACATTGCTTGGGTTGATTTTGAAAATGTAAATAAATACAGATTTTGCTACAAACCCTCCCTGAGCGTCCTTCAAAATTCTCTTTTCGGTAAGATCTTATTTCTCCTTATCTATATTGACTTCTGTATCTTTGCCCTTCGAGCCCTCCTTCGGCTGATCTTGGAACAGTCTGCTCAGGTCTGCTTCTTCCCACCTCCCACCTGCCATTCCTGGGTACAGGCTGTGTGCAGTCCATCACTGCAGGCCGCTCACTATTTTGGGAGTTCCAGAACAGATGGGATAGTAGCTCAGTCTGTAACAATCACAAACTATTCCGACTGGTACTCTGGGGTTTTATCCTACCATTGAGCCCAAAACTCAGCAGCATGAATCCCCTTTCGGACTTAACTCTCAAGGTAGCAAAGTCAACCTATGCAAGGATTACTCAGGGAAGTGATGGCGGGGTTAGAGACTCATATCTCAATAGAACATCTAATACTAAGTAATAACTCAATGTCCAGCCATTACTTTTAATTACAAACAAAAAAATACCTTACTTTGAATATTAGACCAGGTAACAATTACTGTGGTTTGTGATGCAGTCAAGGCTAGTCCTCTAGGTCAGGTTTCCAGTGGTACTTCAGTGCAAGTCAGGCAGGGAAGATACTGTAGGTAATATTCTTAAGAAACTGCTGCAGGTCTGGTTGACTCTTTCTCAAAAGTTGTGATTACCCAGTCACCAAAAGCAAGGGGTCCACCCCTTCTTGGTGCAGTAGTCTTCCACAGTACCTATCTGTCCTTTGACTTGTTGTTATGGTGCTGCCCTGGATGGTGTGTGTTCGTGCATGGGTCAATGAGCAGTGTCCTCCTTGACTCTTTGACTCTTCCTCATCTCGTGGGGTGTTGCCATGGTCCGTGTCTAATGTGCATGCGTATGCCTGGTCAGTCAAATGTAGGCTGTGCCAGCGGTGGTCCTGACTCCTTGACTCTTTCTCATCTCGTGGGGTGTTGCCATGGTCCGTGTCTAATGCGCATGCGTATGCCTGGTCAGTCAAATGTAGGCTGTGCCAGTGGTGGTCCTGAAAAGGCTGCAATAGGTCATGCTGCTTGCAATCCAGTGGCTGTTTCTTCGTTGGATTTCCCTTTGGCCCAGGTTATCAACCTCCCCAGGTTTCTGGTCCTGAACTTGACAAAAGGATGTTGGTGGTCAATACCACAAACCTGGAGCTCAGAAGTATTTCTTTGTCACCACTGCTGCAGGGCCCTGGATTCCGAAAGAGAAATCTTGACACAGTGCATGGTAATTTCTGCCCCTTACCTATACTAAGTTTACAGACAGACTGATCTAGCCTAAGGGGTCGATTCCGATTCGGGCCGGAAAACGTACCGACCGACTCGGTT
>CAWUFW010029280.1:0-19399 GCA_963921515.1 Calotriton arnoldi | reverse complement strand
CACTGGTGGGCCTTACTACTGGTGTTGGAAGCCCATGCCTCCCTTCGAACCTGAGTGAGAAGACACAAGGGATAGACTGACCACACTTGCCCCCCCCTGAGCTTCTGCTTTGTGTGGCTCTGCCTTTGGTGATCAGAGAAAAATTAGGAGGCTCTGAGGCCCTCGTGATGTTCCCAGCCTCCCCTATACGAAGCCTGCTGTTTGAGTGCTCCTCTCCACCCCCACCTGGGCCCTTGTGAACCTGGTCGCTGGGAGGTGGGATGCTGCAACAGAGGAGGATCTGAACGACACCGCCACGACCTGGCGCCGGAGGGGCACTGGCCCATCCTGACAAATAGAGCACAGCTCAATACATAGCACATAAGCCTCCCAGCTCTGCACAGCATGGAGAACTAGCAGTGGAGCCTAGGTGTCTGGAGTAGGGCTAAAGGGCCACTGGGTGTTGACCACTGAGTGCCACTTACTATTGACATACTATTGAGACATCTTGGGGAGGAACATTGATGGGACCCTGCATAAAGGGTGAGCCTGGTGAGGAACTGACTGGCTGTTGGCTGTCGGCGCAGTGGCGGGGACTCTTGGCTCCGCAGGTAGACCCCTACTCTCTAACCTGGCTGGCTCCTCTTGACTCCAGGCCCACAGCCGCTGCACCATCAATAGGGAGACCACGCGCATTGGTGGGGAGGATACTTACCACAGATATAGGGAGTCTGAAGACCAAACAGATGCGGGCACCGCAGGATGCTGGGGATCCCTACCCACCGCGATTAGTAAAACTGAGGGCCCTGAACCTCCAGATGTCTCCCTCCACATACAGCTCGACAAAGTTCTTGCTGCAATTACAGACACCAAGGTCACCCTCCAGCAAGAGATCAGGGCAGTATCAGTGGGCGTGGGTCTTCTAAGAGTTGAACACAGTAAACTGGTGGGCGGAGTCAAGGGATTGGAGGCCATGATAGGGGAACTACAGCCAGAACACAAATCTCTGGCTCACAGAGTGGAGGACCTGACAGAGAGAGTGCGTATTCTGAAGCTGCGAGCCGATGATGCAGAGGGGCGAAACCATCACAACAATAAAGAGTGGTGAGACTCCTTGATGGAGTAATGGGGAGCAATAGGGTGTCTTACATAGAGCAGTGGCTTCAGGCGGAAGCTGATCCAAACCACCTTACCTCTTTCTTTACTTTGGAACAGGCCCACAGGGTGCCGGCCTGCCCAGTGGCACCCGGTCACACACCCTGCCCAGTTGTGGCTAGAATGAGTCCCTATAAGGACAGAGACACCAACCTCCAAAGAGCACAAACTGCAGGCCCCTTCATGATGGATAATGGGAAGGTGTACATATTCCTCAATTTCACAGTGGCCATTCAGGCACAGCCAGCCTCTTTCCTGGAAGTCAAAATAGCCCTTAGAGATGAGGGATTGCAATACTCCCTGGTGTTCCCTGCAAAGCCTAGGATCATCTTGGACGGTACTACTCACTTCTGTGAAGACCCAGGCACAGCATGGGAATGGCTGGAAGCCTGCAGAGCTGGGTTGACACTCCCTAGAACCCGGCCCAGGACTAGGCCCAACCGATAGAGACATAAGCAACGAATACGGGGGGCATCCCGGGGTAGGCTCCTGAAGAAACCTTCCCCCTCCCAGACAGAACAGGAACGGGCAGCTGCGCTGATTGGAGTGGCCGAGATAGTGCTGTCTTCAAAGACAGATGCAGAAACCCCCTCAAAACGTAGATCCATGGCATCGGAGTAGGCCATCTCTTTGCTTAACAAGGAACAGCTGCCTGAAGTGACGCCACAATCGATAGACAATCTGGTATGAAAGGCCAGATTCTGGGGTTCTGTGCTTGGGGCTTTCGACTGGTGCAGGAGAAGACGATCCTGAGTGCTCAGATGGGTCCTTGATTGTTGAGGCTTGCCATTCTTTGTCTGTGTTGCTCAGCAGGGGGCCCAGCTAGTGGTCTCGCTGAATGTTAGACACTGACTGGTCCTTGTGCCTGGGCACACATTGAGATATGGGCTGACGCAACATGGATAAAGCACACACTACTGAGCCTACCCCACCCAGATTTACCTCTGTCGGATATCTGGAGGTGGCATTCTAAATGTTACTTTTACTTTTCAGATTTGGGTGGCCGGCCATTGCTGGTCTGCTCTTGGGTTGGGGAGTTTGTAGTTGGGTTTCATTGTGTTGGTCTCAGGGGTTACATTGCCGGATACCCCCAAGGGGTTGGGTCAGGGTAATGGGGGTAGTTGAGAGCTCAGGGGAGCATCCATATTGCTTGACTGTATGACTGATCCAAGGTTTACTTTGACCTTTATGTCCTGGAATATTAGGGGGATAGGATAAGCCACAAAGTGCCACACCATCCACAGATATTTGAAGAGGCGCAGAGTACTGGTGGCTATGTTACAGGAAATGCACCTCACAGAGGAGGTAGCTGATTGTTTGAGGTACAGATAGAGAGGGCAGCTTGTACTCTGCTTACGCCAGGGGAGCCTTTGTCTGGATCTGGGCAGGAACACCTTTCGCACTCACCCATTCTACCATCGATAAGGATGGCGGTTCGTACTGATTAGGGGTAAACTGTTAGGTAAAGATATTACCTTGGGAAGCCTGTATGCCCTGAACCAATATCAGGTAGCATTCTTCCAGGCGCTGTCCACCCCTGTGGCTCCTATAATAGCAGATGATCTCCTATTGGGAAGGGATTTCAATTGCATAGCAGATGTTACCATATACCGCTCTACTCCCCCCTTACTTGGACCGGTGGTGATTAAGACCTCTGAGGGCCTTTGGGACTGGCAGTGACACTGGGGATTGACAGACATCCAGAGAGTACAAAATACTCGTACTACTCGTGCATTTACCACCTACATGCCAGGCTGGTAATGTTTGTGTGCTCCAACAGACATAGCCAATATGTGACCCACACAGAATATTTGGGATGTACGTTGTCTGATCATGGCCCACTCCTGTTGGGGTTCCGACCAGTCGAGGAGCACTTGGAGCTTCCTATGTGGTGCCTTAACCCCCTGTCCCTGGAGGATATGTGCTTCAGAGACTCACTCGGTACTGCTATGACCTAACATTTCGCCTACACCAGGAATCCACATCATCCGGCGTCCTGGAGTGGGAGGCATTTAATGTGGTGGTGCAAGGCCACTGTCTGGGGCAGTTGATGGGCATGCGGAGGAGCTCAATGGAGAACTCCGGCTACAGACAGGAAATCTCCACCGAGCTTAGACAGTGCTCTGGGGTCGGATGCAGGGCGCAAGCCAAGGAACAGTATAATGCTCACTTGAGCGCCTCTGGAAGAACTCTGGGTCCGGATGGATTATCTACAGAGTTCTATGCCTCCTTTGCTGGGACACTAGCCTGCAGGATAGAGACACTATATGCTGACTCCTTGCTACTGGGAGCTTTGCCAGAGTCCACTAGGGATGCAGTGATAATTTAATTCCCTAAATCCAAAACACTGGGGGCTTAAAATCCTTCGCAGAGTTCTGGCAGTCCCACTGCTCCCACATATGCCTGAGTTGATATATAACGACCAAAATGACTTTATTCCTGATCGGAGCACTTCACTGAACCTCCGAAGACTTTATCATGTTCTTTATCACCTGTGTGTTCTGCTTCACCTGCGCGCTGTCATCATGTCTCTAGACCTTGAAAAGGCTTTCGATTTGATAAGATGGGACCTTCTCTTTGAGGTCATACGTAAGATGGCATTGGGTGAAAGCTGGGTCAGGTGGGTTAGACTACTTTACTTGGCTCCCACCACGAGGGTCAAAACATTATCTCTGCACATGAAATTGAAATTTGTACTTGTAAAGCGCACCCATACCCCCAAAGGGGTGTCCAGGCGCTGTACGCACACCGCTGTGGAACCCTTCCTGGCTTTTCCCTGTGAAATGTCCACTCCTGGGCACCCCCAGGGTGAAGCCAGGCATCCCAGCGCTGTTGGGGCCGTTGTGGAGATTAAGCAAGCTATTGCCCAGAGTTGCAGAGTGGGACCCATGATTAGAATAGGCACCGAGGCGAGAATTATCAGGTCCGAGGAAATTGAGCCCAAGACCTGCCGAGGCGGGAATTGAACCCTGGTCCCGGGCCAGATCTCTGCATCAGGGTCTGCCGCTCTAACCATTGAGCCACACTTCTCCACAGTATAATGTTTAATGAGGCACCATGCAGGGTTGTCCACTATCCCCTCTCCTGTTTACCCTGGCCATTGAACCGCTGGCAGAACTTTTCCATCAGGAGGCTTGGCTTTAAAGTGACGATTGAAGGTAGGGAACATATAATATCTCTATATCGCAGATGACCTACTACTCTACCTTGAACGACAGTCCAGTGGGAGCCGTGAACGCAATGACTCTACTGGACAAATCTGCAATGGTTCCTGGCCTCTGCATCAATAAGTCTAAGAAATACCTGTTCCTCATGACATCTGGATCTCAGAGACCTGGGAATATCCTACAGGGCCTGACTTGGTCACCGATGGCCTTTCGGTATTTGGGAATCCAAGTGTTCCACTCCTTAATAGACTTATGGGAGGGCAATCTGAGAAATGTCCAGAGATCTCTCAAATCTTGTTTCCGCATTTTGGAGTGAGCTCTGAAATTGCCCATAATGGCCCGGATTTCAGTCTATTATGGTCATGTTGCAGGGACTCCATGCTTTTTTACTAACCTTCCAGTAAAGATGACGGATTCCTGGTTTAAACAATTAGACACTCTCCTTAGGGAACTGATATGGGATGGCAGATGCCACAGGGTTTCTCTGGAGGTCCTCCGGCAACCCCCGGACAACAGAGGTTTGGGGGCCCCTTATTTTGAGCTGTATTTCTTAGCGGCGCAGCTCAAGTGAGTTACCCAGTGGCTTGATGGAGAACATCGGTAAGAGCTGGGCCCGACGGGACTGTCTAGCCATCAAGGCGATCTGATGGCAAAACTGCTCGGCCAAACGATGGAAATCCTGCGACCGGGTACTCTTGACAGTGGCCCTGGAATTCTCAGAGCAGTGCTTACAGAGGACCCGAGGGACTCCCTTATGCTCTAGGCGCCACCATTAGAGAGACTACCTCATGGAGACTCACTCTCCTTTTTCACAGATGCACAATTGGCAGCCTGAACAGACGCTGGAATAATAATGGTGGGAGACTGCTATCAGCTGGGCACACTGATCCCACTAGATGACCTAATAACCAACTGTGACTTACCCCCGAGCCAATTCCTCACTTATGAGGCACTGGTGCGAACTTTAGGGGACCTGTGGCCAGGAGGTCAAGGCAGAACCAGAGACACACGCGGTATTGCAACTGCTATTGCCCATGGGCACTGCATGATATCTGGTAAACTTGCTCTATAGAGCACTACCAGAAATGGTTCGGAAACCATTGGTGACTGTCAGAGGCTTGTGGGAAGCGCAGCTGTGGTGAGAACTCACAGATTCAGAATGAGGGTAAATCACTCAGTATACCCCAAGCGATTCTCTAGAAACATGAGGCTAAAGTACACCCAATTTAACTATGTCCACATGACATATCTGAGTCCCCACAGACTGCAGGTAATTTAGGGTGGAGTACTCTCGGCCCTGCCCCAGATGTGCCTTTCTGGATGCAGACTTTGACCACATGACATGGAACTGTCCCCAATTGCAGCCATTCTGGGAAATGGTGATACAGACTCTCCATGCTGCTCTGGGCTGCACTCCTTGATTGCAACCTGAAAACCTACCCTCTGGGGCTGCTTTCCAGACCCTGCTGGCCAAAAAGACGTGTCGCAATGATGTGGAAAGCTGCAGCGACATGGGTAAGGGATGTTATGGTCTGGGCTAGAGCAGAGGAGAGAACCCTGATTACAGAAGATGCTTGTGGCATACGCAGATTCCCAGTCGTGGGGCTATGGGCCCAGATAGTAGAATCTGGGAACATCCGCTGGAAGATATGGAGAGCAAGGTGGAGGAACGGGGCGCACCAGCTGGAACAGATGTAAACGACTCTACTGGGGACACAGGTTTGGACAGTGAAGCACACTGAATGAAATCAACTAATTGCAACAACTGGGGGAGACATACTACATCCCAGAGAGTCAAAGTCATGGAGCTCGAGTCGATCCGAGCCCCCCTCCTGTTAATCACCCTCCCTCTCACCAGGCATTTCATCAAGGACCCGCGCCAAGATAGGCCCATTCCTCTCCCCTACCTTTCCCCCCTCTCCTGCTACAGGCCACTAGACAACCCCTTCCATTACTCCCTATGAGACCTTTGATAATACAAAACAGGTTCTGGTGTCAGACTCCTGAGACAATTTGATTTACTGTTTGTTCTTTCTTGCTTATAAGTTTCGTTGTAATGGCCTTTGCAGACTCCCATAATAATACTATTGCACATTATTACAAGTAATGCTAATGACTGGGCATGATTATAGAATCCCTGAAAAATGAAGCTGAGGGAAGTAATTGGCTTGATAATAATACTGCGGAACTGCAGACCCATACAACGTTGAGCACCCTATGTACTGTACAGGAGGCGTTCAATGAGAAATTACTAATGTGATGCTGATTAAAGTTTCGTAATGTACTGGGGACGGTGCCAGAAGTGCCAATAGCCTAAGTGGCAAACGCTTGTGTTATCCTTTTGCAGCCGACGTGACACTAAATTTGTGTTATTATGTCCAGTAAATTGAAAATCTTCTGTATATGTGACTTGCAAATATTAAATGCCAATAAAAATATGTTTAAAAAAAACCAGAAAGATATTCTCCTTACACAGTCCCTGGATCAATGGGGTTGTACATATCCTCAGGTATCGTTTTTGTTCTTTCACCCATCAAAATGGGGGAATGGTCTTCTGCTGCTGTCTAGACCAAGGATTGAACCAAATAGTCCTCATTTCAGATTTATCTAGATTAACTTTGAATCCTGATGTTGCTCTATAATGTTCTAAAATCAACAGTAGGACTGGGATATATCTTTATATTTTCCCAAAAGTCTGCGAAATTTCATCAGCGCTTAAATGTACCTTATGAGTGGTTCCCCCAAACAACCTTCTCCCAACTGCCTCTGTTTGCCTTATTTTATTATTTTCTGGGCTAAGGTTCCAAACATAGGGGCATATTTACAAGCTCCCTACTTGCCAAAGGAACGTCACTTTTTGCGACGTTCCTGTGGCGATAATCCCTTGCCTTATTTACAAGGCGGCGTTAAGCCACTTAATGTGGCTTAAAGCTGCCTTGTACATAAGGCCCCCTTCATGCTATGCCTAGCGTGAAAGGGGTGGGCAATGGGGTGTTACGTGGGTGTTCTGCCGCAACACCCATTGATTTTGGACGCTGCCCCTATTTACAAGGGTGAGAAAAAGGACACGAGGACCCAACTCACAGGGAGCCCGGGTAAGTAACGCTTGGAAGAGAACAAGGGCTCCTGTGGGGTGATATATAACCTGTATGTAATAATCAATGCACAATGGCAATTCTTATCAGGAATGATGTCAGAAAGGAAACTCAGCTCTTACACAAATGATGCAGTTATCAATTATATGTTTATAAGGAAATGCAGAAAGTATATACAGATTCAAAATCTTACTATATTAGAACAAACACTACAATTCAAAATCTTACTATATTGAAAAAAACAATACAACATTCAGTGTAAGGTGTCCCAGTGAAAAACAGAACCTTCTTTATACAAAATGCAAAAAGTGGCACAAAGGTATTCACAAGGTTTCACTATGAAGTTCATGCGACCATTTAAACATTTATAATCACTATTCCAACACTGGTCATCGTTGTGTGTGTTGTGTCATGGTTCGCATTAATCTACTGTCGACGGCGTTTCGACCCTTAATTGGATAAAGGGTCTCCTCAGGACCAAAAATTCTAAGGACACCTACGTGTGATCCTGCACTGCCTAGTGTAAAGACTGTGGTGACTTGGTCATTGCACCGAGCTAGACGAGCCCTGTGCCGCTGCTCCCCCGGATCCATGTGGAGAGAATCCATGATATCACGAGTATCTGCTATGCTGATTACAACATCATCCCTAATCGCTCCTCATCTCTCCGCCTAAAGTGCCTTTATCCTCGTGCACAGCGCCTTCATTTCAAAGCGCCTTGTACCGCCGAGTAATCCCGGCCACTGTATACAGCTGCCTGCCTTCCTCTCCCTTACACAGGCACCCCGATGGGTTCCCTGTAAGTTCTTTTGTTCACTTTCAACACGGTGCCACAGGTCTTTACACTAGGCAGTGCAGGATCACCCGTAGGTGTCCTTAGAATTTTTGGTCCTGAGGAGACCCTTTATCCAATTAAGAGTCGAACACATTACGATAGTAGATTAATGCGAACCATGACACAACACACACAACGATGACCAGTGTTGGAATAGTGATTATAAATGTTTAAATGGTCGCATGAACTTCATAGTGAAACCGTGTGAATATCTTTGTTGCACTTTTTGCATTTTGTATAAAGAAGGTTCTGTTTTTCACTGGGACACCTTACACTGAATGTTGTATTGTTTTTTCAATATAGTAAGATTTTGAATTGTAGTGTTTGTTCTAATATAGTAAGATTTTGAATCTGTATATACTTTCTACATTTCCTTATAAACATATAATTGATAACTGCATCATTTGTGTAAGAGCTGAGTTTCCTTTCTGACATCATTCCTGATAAGAATTGCCATTGTGCATTGATTATTACATACCTATTTACAAGGGTGGCGTAAATAGGAGGCAGCACCAAAATTAAGACCAGGGAAAAGCTGGTCTTAACATGGTGAAAATAGGAGAAATGGTTAATTTCTCCTTGTTTTTACTGTTTAAACAGCAAATCGCCATGAATGATTGTGTATGAGCAGGAAGGTGTTCCTTCCTCCACATAAACAATCATTAAACAAATGGCGATTTGCAACTTCTATGCGTGCTGCCCAATGCAGCACACATAGGAGTTTCAAATCAGCATCCTGGATTGTTTATGTGCAGTCAGGGACACCTTACTGCACATAAACAATAATTCCCTCCAACGTGGACACCCTTGCACTATGTTGCAAGGGTACCTGCATTGGCGCGAGGCAGCTAGATTTAGCTCCAGCGCTAGAGGAAATGCAGGGGTGCTCCGCATTCTTATAAATATGGCGCATCCCTGCGTTTTCAGAATGACGAAGAGCAGCGTTAGCAATTTTTGCAACACCACGCTTCGACATTCTGTTGTAAATATGCCCCATAGTGAACAGAAGAGAGGAAACCACTGCCTCCAGCACCTATATAATAAAAAAGCTAGGGATGTCTCCTCATTTTTCAGTACACTCGCTGATGGGGTAGTGTAGCTAGCCCAGATATATTTTTGGACCCATACCTAATCTGTCTTAAACTCATTTCAAGAAGGCTCAATCAGCCAAGTCAAATGCCTTCTATGGTGTTCATGGCAAAAATGACCACGGGTATTTTCCTTTTACAAGATTCTTCTATAACTGAAGCACTCTCTATATCAATTTTTATTTTTTTCTACACAAACATTAAAACCAAGAGGAAATGGATTATATTCAGCACTGAGCCCCTGCAAAGGATGCACGTTGTTATACCATGCAGCATGCAGTTCACTTAACTCTATCCCATCTATAAACATATTATTAAAGGTCTTGAAATGAAGTCCATGAGCCCCATATTTCCTCTCACAACCACCCATTTATACATCCTACAGTCTGCAGCGGTGCAGTGATTCATACCAGTTGTCCACTCATTGACCAGAGAGGATGCTGCCTGTTTCTAGTGTTGAGCTATGTCAAGTTTAGCCGCCGTAAAGCCAACTCCAGCAGGGTCCATTGTGCTCTGGTTAAGGCCCACCTGTCCAAGATAGCCAGTATCACCACCCTGGGTCCCAGGCATCTGGATTACCCTGACAATTAGGTTATAAACTTGTTGCCAACATGTCTTTATATTCAGATATTCCCATATCACATGATAAAAGAGGGCCCAAGGTCCCACATCTCATACATTTCGAGTTTCTTGCCCATATCATCTTCCATAACTTAGTTGGGCTGTAGTAAACCCTGTGTAGGTAGTTAAACTGTATTGCTCTAAGGTTAGGTGGGATAGCTGGCATTCTTGGCGCAATTCTTGCCTCTTGCCATTCATCCTCGCCCAGTTTCCCAAAATCTGATCCCCATGCTGATTTCACCTCTCCCATCTGCTCCGGCGAGTTCCACAGGAGGGATTTATATCATCTAAATTGATCCCTCAGCCCTATGGATCTGGTAGTAGTTTAGCTTCAAAGGGGTTAAATTCGGGGACTTCCAAAAGTTAATGTTTGTCTATTTTTAATGGAATCTGGTTGGTCAGGATCTATCCAATAAGACATAAGGGAATCCCATACCTGTTACCAAGAAATTAATAAATATTTTTAGGGTAAAATTAAGGAATTAAATTAGCCCTTAGTTTCACCTTCCTATTAATGATATGTCAGCTTCATTCATGGAACTTGTAATGGAAACCTTCCTCCAGTCTTCCTTCTCCTCGGAGGTCAGTTTTCTCCCGACCGTGCCCTACTGCATTGGCTCTTCTGCTAAATCAGCAGCAGCGGCAGGAGACGGAGAGCTGCTAGGAGCCGAGGAATGGAAGAACAGATGGGGACATTGAACTTCTTATCTTCTCTCTCTTCTGTGATTAGTTAATTGCCGATCAATTTGTATTAATAAATTATTAATAGCCGCAGTAGATGAGGGTTAGTTCATAACTGTGGATACTGCATCTTAATATCCTCTCTCAGACCATTGATAAAAAGATGCGCTGAGGAAAGTGTGATATCAGCTCCTGGGAACCTTGTCATGATGATAATAACCCTAAATGAGCTTCTTTTCATTTGTCGCCTTTTAAAAAACCCACAAAATTGAGCCACAAAAATGTGTATAATTCGATAAACATGGTTCATTACTTAGCAATAATGGAGGTGCTCAATTTAAGGCATCCTTGGATAGGTAGGATAACATAAAGGAGGCATTTGCCACATCCCTGATCAACTGCAGTAGCTTTTCCATATAATGTAATTTGCTTTGAGCTAAAAAGTAGGCCTGGTCGAAATTAAAATTGCGGCAGGTAATTCAGGTAATTTCGGGAATTTCGTGTTATTCTTGTTAAGTGAAATTTCTCAAATTATGCTATTACACTACGTTGGTCAATTACATGCCGTTTATGATAACATTTTACTGCAAATGCGCCATTCTCTGTTAAAACTGACTGTAAACTCACACAAACAACAGAACGCAAGTGGCTGTTGTTCGTGGTTCCTCCGTTTTTTGCACTATTTTTAAGCATGAAAGCGTCCGTGCATCAAAAATTGACACAAGGACGTATAGGCGCACTAAAATATGTCACTAAATGACAGATTTGCATGGCGCTTTAATTAAGTTTGATTTGGTTCATTTTGCCAAAAAATTTCACATAATTACACGAAAACAAATTTCCTGAGTTTCGTGCGCCTCCACTAAAAAGGATGAGATTAGTTTTTGGGTCTCCTACATATCAGGAGATGCCATTAGTACTCCAGGAATAGTGGATCCAGGGAGTGGATTTTTAGAGGCTCTGGCATCATTATCCTGGGAGGCACACCGGTACTGAATGGGCTGATTGGAGAAGACACTGGACCAGTGTTACTTGGATCTGATTCAATCTGCACAATAAAATAGTCCTTTTACCCTTAGCGGTTTTAAATTCTATCTTTGTGCTCTCCATTAAAAAGAGGCATATATTCGGGTTGGTAAACATAGTTTACCACGAAAACATTTTCCCACAGGGAATTACAACGCGGTCATTACAACGACAGCGTTCTAACCACGCATACCATTACTCCGCAAGTCTGAACAACGACTTGCGGAGGGGGCTGAAGCTGTTGGATTTAAAATCCAACACCTTTCCTACTGTTGCACATACTGGAGTTGGAATAGTAAATTATACTATTCCAACATCCAGCGCCCCTCCAGGGTAACAGTATGTGTGGTTACAACGCAGTCGATGTAACAACCGCGTTGTAATTCCCTGCGGGGAAAAGGCACGCGTTAAAAAGAGGCATATTCAGCTTCCCTAGGCAGGAATTACTGTGCTATTGCTACTTACCTCTTGCTCTTCCTCTTTAAACTAATTTTCTACCTGGAATCTATGGATTCTGCCTGCTGATAAAGCTGTCTCATAGCCATCAGATGCTGAGGGTATGTCCATGATTGCATGTTTTCGGATTGCTCACCTTGCAGTTACCAAGTATGCTCAAACCTTGAATGCATACACTTTTGCTTACAGGTGACGAAAGGGGTTTCATATCGCCAAGAATTCAAGTATTTCTCCTTTACCGTTCCACCTCTCCCCTGTTTTCCCAGGGCTTGTTTTCTAAATGCTATTGGTTCTTATAAGGATCTTAGGCTTCAGGGGAACTGGGGCCTATCTGCGTGGATTCCATTTTAGCCTCGGCCATGACAGTTTCCCAGGTCAAAAACAAGATGTATCCAGCAGGTAGTGCTGAAGTAACCCTGACGAATATTCCTCTTTTTAACGCGTGCCTTTTCCCCGCAGGGAATTACAACGCGGTCGTTACAACGACCACGTTGTAACCACACATACCAATACCCCGCAAGTCGTAACAACACTTTTTCTCTTTTACAATTTCTAACATTGAGACTGAAAAAGCGTCTTGGTTATACTTCCATGAGTAAGATATTACCAATGTGACTTCTCTACCTTCCAATTTACCCATCACATAATTACCCTGTACCAACATTACCTCAAAAGTTTAATCCCTATGAAAATCAATCCTCACACTGTTCTCCTTATTTAACTGAACCACTGAATTGCGTTGAGTATAATTTATGTGCCAGAAGGCGGGTAGCCTTCAATAGAAGGCGGGTTTCCTGCAAACAAATCATGTTGGGTGATTCAAGTGTCAGTGCCCACCAGCTCTTGTGGTATTCACCTGGGATATTTAAGCCCCTAGCATTCCATGTCAGAAAGTGAACCATCAGAATCTGGAGTGTTGATTGGGAAATGCATAGTTCTCCCTATATCTTTGTTGTTAGCAAACACAAACTTCCCCGACAGTAACATTACTGCACTGAATGAAGTTTTGTTTGTTTGGGTCCTTCCACATATCTTTCCCTGTCAGCAAAAATTCACTAGTGTAAAGCACAAATTTTCATGATATGTAACTATTTCCTACATAGTGGAGAATTCAAACACTCCAGATATGGCTGTGTATCCACACCCATACCCAGTCATTTCCACCCATAACCTCACACCCCTGCCTACTGTATAAAAACTAAAAAAAATGTTTTATTTTTTTATTTTTACATATGTTTATTGATTTTCAGAAACATGGTGACAATCAAATAAATGCGATTCAAATAGCAATATTGATTAATGAACAACCCCCTTCCCACCCCCAACAGGACAGGCGACAGTACATCGTGTATTTTGAAGGATTCTGTACATCGTAGACAGGCATGAGTGGAGGATCAGAAACACATTCAAAGATAGGACTCACATGATAGGGCAACCCTCCACCAAACAGTAAGGGGCCTATATAAAACAGTCCATATCAAATCTGGATGGGTGAGCAAATATGCAGTAAAAGGGGCCCAGAGATCCTTAGGACGTGAGGCTTCAGGTAGTTCTTCAGCATAGACCTCCAATTGATCTCTGCAATAAAGTAAATCACGGACCCATTTTTTCACAGTTGGAGTGGTTTTCGCTCCCCAACATAACGCGACAGCTCTTTTGGCAAACAGGGTGGAAATAGCAACAATTCGTCTATTACAGGGCTTTTGAGGCCTTTCACGTACCCAAGCAAGCAGAGTTCAGGCGTGCAGGTCACCGGTTCTAGCACGATATCAGTGAGCACACTCACCACCTTGGACCAAAATGCAAATATGCCGAGCGCACATCCAGGCCACATGCAGGAAATCAGCGTCAGCATGTCCACCACCGAACACAATTAGCAGACTCACGCAGACCATACTTACTAAGTTGCAGTGGGGTATAATATAGTTGATGTAAATATTTAAAGTGGATGATATGGAGATTACAATTCGCCGTAAGGCGACAAGTGAAGCTCACAGCAAGCTTTCCAAATGTCCAGTGTAGAACAGGCCCCAGCGCAGTCTGCCATCTAAGATAGGGAAGGTTGTTCCCCAAGTTCCCGCTCACGTAGGGAGGCATTATATAATTTAGTGATTAGTACTTACGCTCCTCCCCACTCAGCATAGCCTGCAGTGCCAATAGAGTCGAAGGTTCATCCGGGTAATCCGGGTAAATGGTTCTAACAGCTTGCTGGACTCTGACATATGTAAAAATTAACATGAATCCACAAGCTGCAGTCCCCTGTACCTCTTGCAGTGACCTGAACCGGGAGATACCCACAGCTTCCAGCTCACGCAGGGCAGGTTTCTCCCTTGCCGCAGAAATGTCAGGGTGCGAAGCCAGTGGCAGTAGTGGGGCATATAGATACGAGAGCTGCGCCCTTTTCGCAAGCATCCTCCAAGCCCATGCAGTACATAGCACAGGGTTAATTTCAGTTCTTGGGCCTCCCAAACCCCCAGAAAGGGTCGCTGCCTGCAGGGGCATTGGGAGAACAGCGTCAGATTCGATAGCAAGATGAGGTTGAAACCGTTGTGGAAAATGCCAATAGTGGGCAAACTGTGCCTGCGCGCACAAATAGTATAGTCGGAGGTCAGGAGCCTCAAATCCACCCCGGTCAAACGGCTGTGTCAACACATCCCAACTACATCTAGGCTTCTTCCCACCCCATACAAATGTAAGGATTGCAGATTGGAGCATCTGAAACAGCGCAATATTCAACTTGATTGGAATGTTAACAAAAAAATAAAGCAACTTAGATAAGAAGGCCATTTTTACAACTGCAATCCGATCTGCGAGGGAGAGGGGCAAGCGAGCCCACCGCTCTGCCTGTTCAGTAATGCGCGTAATAGCCAGACCATAGTTCTCAGATATCACCCTATCCCGGTGTCTCTGTGCAGCCACAACCCAAGGTATCGCACAGGATCGCGAGTCCACGTCAGCGGGAAATCCAGCTCCACCTCCCTAGTACCAGCTGTCAGCGGAAACACCACCGACTTTGCCCAGTTAATACCGAGGCCCGAATATCGCTCCAAATTTGACATACTCCCGTAGCAATTCTGGTAAAAAAGTAGCAGGGTCCCGGACATATAAAACCATGTCGTCGGCATATAAGGAAACCACACGTGGTCTCTGCCGAAATCGTAATGCCGCATGTCTTTGTCTAAGTTTACAGGCCAGAGGCTCTAGCGCAAGCGAAAAAAGCATTGGCGACAGGGGGCATCCCTGCCGTGTGCCCCTGCTTATTGGGAACGCCGAGGACACCCAACCATTGACCCTTACACGAGAGACTGGCTCAGTGTACAGTACTCTAAGCCATTGAAGAAAAAACAGGGGTAGTCCCATTCTGGTTAAAACCGTGAACATGAAATCCCAGTGGAGGGGAGTCAAAAGCTTTTGCTGCATCAAGCAGCACTGCCACCGCCTGAAAGTCTGGGTCGAAATAGTGCAACGTAGAGAACACAGTACGCAGGTTATGTGTAGTAGAGCGCGCAGCTACAAAACCTAACTGGTCCAGGCAAAACCAGGAGAGGGATCAACGGTTGTAGCCTAGTGGCAATCATCTTTGCCACGACCTGGCGTCTATATTGATGATTGAGAGGTCTATAGGATTCACAACGATTGGCGGGCTTATCTGGTTTCACAAGGTAACCAGCAAGGCCTCTTTAAGGGTAGGCGGAAGTTTCCCCTCCTCGTAGGCCTCCGCAAACACAGCCAGCAGCCTAGGGGCAAGATCATCCGCATAGGCTTTATAAAATTCGCTTGGAAGCCTGTCTATACCAGCTGCCTTGCAGGTAGGCAATGACATAATAGCCAATTTGACGTCTTCAACATCAAAAGGCTGCATTAAGTATTCCCTGTGCGCGTTTGAAAGCCACCCTAATGCAACGTCTTCAAGATAGGAATCTATCTCTGCAATCGACGGGGCATCCCTGGCCGCATAGAGTGTGGTGTAAAACTTCAAAACTATGTTGCTAATTTCGGGAGTCTAGTAGTGTGTATCTCCGTCCCCATCTAAGAGTTCCTTAATACACTCTTGACTACGCGGTGCTGCCAATTTCTGCGCTAGGGATCGGCTAGGGCGACCCCCTTCCCCATAATAGCGAGCCGTACTGCGCCTGCAGCGGTGCAACATTTCCTGATCAACGGTTTCATTATGGTCAGTGACGAGGTCTCTTATCTTAGCTAACGTGTGTGGGGAGGGATTCCTCTCATACTCACGCTCAAGTGTAGAGATATCAGACGCCAATTTATTCTGCGTCGAAAGTCTCGTAACACTCCAGACTGCGCTCCTATGCACGCCCCGCGGATAGTCGCTTTAAACGCCTCCCACAGCACTACTGCACTCCCAACCGAGCCCTCATTTTCTCGAAAGAAATTACGAATTGCCTCGCCAATAGTGTGTTTAAAAACCGAGTCCGTTAATTCAGTAGGCTGAAGCCTCCATGTAAAAGGTGGTCGCTCACACGTGGGTATCCGCAATTCAAGAACCACTGGAGAGTGGTCCGAAAGGTGTACGAGCCACGTGTCTGACCCCCACCGTCCAAGTACAGACCGGCCTCGGAGACAAGCCAAAAATCTATGCGGGACCAAGTCCGATGTACCGAGGAGACAAACGTGCTTTCGCGGCCCCCGGGTGTTGGAGACGCCAAACATCATGTAGTTGACCAGCATCCAATATCCCTAATAGCGACTCCGCTGCCTGCTTAAGCCTCCCTGAGCCACTGCTGGCCCTGTCTAAGGTTATATTCTAGACAACGTTGAAATCACCCCCCAAATTATCTCAGCTGGAGGAAACCCCGAAATTCGGCGCCACACATCCGAAAGAAGGACGGATCGTCAGTATTTGGTCCGTGCACATTAACCAACAACACACTCATGCCACCCAATTGCCCATACACAATCGCCACTCGCCCATGCTCATCCGTGTCAGTTTTAATCATAGTGAAGGGGACCCCTTTTTTAACAAGGGTCAGCACACCGCTTCGAAAAGGTGGAATATGAAGACACAACTCTCGCACCTGCCCACCGCGTACCAACTTTATGCGCTGATTCCGTAGTGAGTGCGCCTCCCTGGAGTAAGGCTACTTGCACCCCCAGTCTATCCACTTGTGCCAGAACAGACCTTATCTTTTTCGGAGAATTGAGTCAGCGCACATTCCAGGTAATGAACTTAAGCATACCACTCATACCGTCAATCAGCATTGTATGAATACCAGCGCTATACATCATGTCATGCATATCTAAGTGCCATAACTGATCTTTACAACAAATATACAAACTAAATACGACAGCAGCCTGCCCCATCGAATCCCCCATACCCAACCCCCACCCACTTCAGCATCCCAAACTTTGCCAAAGCCAGCTCCCAATTCAACGAAACCCACCCACGCAACAAAAACAAGCAAAACGAATTTGCATTTGGGGTACACCATTCGGGAACGCATGGAGTGCTACTAGCCTCCCAACCAGTGGGAGGTGGCCGAGCAATTCTAATACCTATGCCAGAAGTATCAAATCCAATCCACAACAGCGCGCATTATAACTTGAGCACAACATCTTCTCAGAGTGGGAGAATCCCCATCGATAAGCAACCACCCATACAGAGAATCGTACACATATTACATCCCTGAGTGAGCAATACAATTACAATATCAGTAACAAGGAGCACGGCCATATATCAATCCTGCTCATCATGAGGTGTGCTGAACTCACGCCGCCTGCGTTTCAGTTGTTTAGCATGCTCGAGGGCAGCCTTAGGATTAGAGAAAATTTTGGAGTCACCATCTGGCCCTATGCGCAGACGTGCGGGATATAGCATGGCGTATGGAACCCCTTCAGATTGTAGGAATTTTTAACTGCACTAAATTCCCTTCTAGCAGATTGCACAGCCACCGTGAAATCAGGGAAAAAAGCCAAAGTATTGCCCTGGTGTTCGATAGTCCCCTTGTCCCTGGCTAAACGCCAAACAGTGTCACGGTCTCTGTAGTTCAAGAGTCTCGCTATAATGGGACGGGGAGTTGCGCCCGGAGCCGGTCTCGCCACAAGAGGCGATGACCCCGCTCCAACAATGAACATGTGTGATAGGTGCTCAGTACCAAATATCTTTAATAAGGTTCTCAATGTAAGTCTCCATTCTCCCCACATTAGTGGACTCCGACAGCCCATTAGCACGGATGTTGTTGCGCCGGGATCGGCGCTTCTAAATCCTCATTCTTGAGCTTGGATGATGGAAAACACCTTTTCCATATTAGCGTCTTGCCGGACACCTCACTCAGCCCATCCTCTGTTGCAGAGACACGTTGCTCAACTTCCCCATACGAGCATTTTGTTTCTCGAGTTGTGCAGATAGATGATCCAGTCGATGGTTCACAGCCGCCATCATTCCCTCGATGGATTGAAGGCTGCGCTGCATTGCTAGCAGAGTGGCTTCCAGAGTGGGGGTTATCCCCATGTGCGTCTGCCTCCGAGTCCCAGGCAGCCTTCTGTGAGGACTTAGAAGGTTGTCGAGCCTCAAACGTGAGAGCGAGGTTGTGTCTTGTCTGTCCTCCCATAGCAGACACAAGTGGGTGCGCCCACGCGTCGATCAGGCAATACACAGATGTGTAGCGTGCACTGAACAGCCCCTGTGACTAATAGCAGTAGGTTTGCCACAAGAAGGAGCCTCGTGAGAATTAGAGAGGGTATGCCAATTACAAGCGCCAGAGATATTGGGCCCAACAGGCCAGAGACACCCAGAAGTTTTCCACAGCGGTACCCAGTCTCAGGCCACACCGCAAAGCGTCACCAGCGCACATATGAAGGGGAACACCAATATCATACACCAGGGGGACAGCGTAAGCGCAGTCCCAATGTTCAACTCCATGTAATCCCCACAGGCTACTCGGCAGCCGAATCCGGCAGCTAGCCATTCAGACACCCCTCGCCAGGGACAACAGCCAGGTGAAGGCAAGCAAGGACGACAGGGGCTCAGCTTCCCATCAGCAACAGGAGGCCCAGCAGCGGTACTGGCGATGTGGCAGCAGTAGGCAGTGCGGCGGCCCAATCTCATGCGGCATGTAGAGCCAGCAGCCCCGCCCCGCACGCACAGCCCCAAAACCCAAGCAGCAGCTTCGCAGAGCGCGGCGCCCACCCAGCGCCCCCACCCGCCTGAGCAGCTTCGGGCCCCGAAGGTGCCGCACCCCACTCACCACCGCCGGCCTCGGGAACAGCGCGATCGGCAGCCAGGCAGCGTCAGCAAGTCAATGCGCCGGGGACACAGTCGGGCGGCCTCTGCCCTCC
>CAWUFW010029279.1:0-19401 GCA_963921515.1 Calotriton arnoldi | reverse complement strand
AGGGCATGGCGGGCGCACAACAGGATCCAGCTTGTCCACAGAGGGTGGGCTGAGGTGCGCCTGGTACCGCTTTGTACGTGTGCCCGGCTGCTGTGCACACACGTGTTCACTCCCCCGACAGGTGTCCTCTCACAATGCCCAGGGAAGCGGTGGTGTACTGTTCATGACCCCTCCCAACACGGCGTGCTCCAACTTGGCATGTGCGCATCTACCCGTCACACCCACCCACCTGAGCACTGCGTCCATACGACTTCACACGACACATGTGTGTCTTCCACAGTTGTGCTACTCATTTGCGTTGACATCCAATACCAGTGGACTACATGGTCATGTCACGACTGCCGTGTACTTCACATACTCTCATCCTCTCTCATTCGTACTTGTGAAATGAGTCAGCGGAGACAGTTTTGGTTTCAAACATTATATTGAGTCTTCTGTCCTCTGTGATGCAGTATAGTGGACACTACTGGCAGCTGGAATACATGTTGAGGATATACTGAGCATGATTGCAAATGGGATAGGGTGTGGGGTTACATGTGATTGGCTGTTGCATGTGGGATGTGGGCTTCAGAGTGACATCTGCTTGGCCAAGGCTGTGCTAATGTACATTTACGTATAGCTGCGGAGCTGCGGACTTTGACACAGACGGTATACATGTAGCCTACCAGACCGCTTGGCATCATGGGCACAGTCCATCTCAGTTCCATGTGACAGGTTTGCTGCGGTTGTTCCTCATGCACGCGTGCATGTGAGATGACATCAGGGCATGTGCTTGCGTGCATGCAGCGGCGTGCCACTTGTTGTTGCACTGTGGTGGTTACTGGACATGTCACAGTCAGTGGGGTCGTGTTGTTGTTGTATGCACTTGTCGTCCATGCAAAGGTCCTGGTATGGGATTCCCGGGGTGGGGGTGGGAGGGTGCAGCACCCACAGACTCCAGGCGACCTATTCATGTCCACTGAGCGGTGTGTGTGTCCATGTGCGCTGGATCCATGTCGTGTCCTGGTTGTTCGTGCAGTTCCGTCCATGTGGGTGCGATACACAGAGCCCATGCCACTGCCTCCCACGATGCATGCGGTGTTCCTGGATGTGATGGGAACAGTGTGCATGTCCCGGTCATATCCGATGTCATGGCGATGTCGTTGATGGTGTGGTTACAGTTGCCGGTCGTTTGGTATGGCTGTTGTGGTGGTGACTGGCCAGTCCGTGCGGAAGCTAAGCATGGGTGCGGGGTTGGACATCATAGGTCAATCGGGAACCTGCGTTGTGGTCCGACGAATTTACAGGTTGTCAGGTATGCGATGCCGTCCAGCAGGGCTTCCATGTCATTGGTGGTGTACATGTTTGCCAGCCAATGTAGCGGATGGTGGCTGTCAAGGTGTTGTTCGTAAGTTGTCCCTTGGAGGACCATGATGGGGCATGCTGGGTGACATTCGATGTAGCTGTTCTCGATGATCCGTCGTGTGGAGGCACAGTGGTCCCATTTCAGTGCGGGTGCGATGTTGGCCACATACGCCATGCCCCCATAGGCAGAGCAGGCCCTGTCGTGTGCGTCCAGAGGGAGGAGTAGTGGTAGCAGGTCCGCCTTCAGACATGCCGGGTTGGAGAGGCATATCTCCACGGGATGCTGGTAGGGACACCTCCGACAGTAGAAGACGGGCATGACGCAGCTGAACAATGTGATGCGGTAAGTCAGTCGGTAACTTACGTTCAGCAGGGACAGGAGATCGCATCCCAATGTATGAAACAGGTTGGTTTTGTACAGCTTGAGCTGTTCGGCGTAGTTGGGTAGGTGTGTTGCGGTTGCCATTTCGCAGCGGTGCGTTGTGGTGGCGTGCTCCGGCTGTGTGTGCAGTCTGCAATGTGCACGCTCCGAGGTTGCTGTGAGCTCTGTGTAGTCGTAGGGAGACAGGACTTGTGTTCTGTTGGCTTGTTTGGAGGACACGGGCCCTCATCCCACATGCTTCTCAGACAGTTCAAGGTCAGTGATGTGTGACTCCTTCCAATTAACTTGCATGTGGCCGACATGGGGGAGTGTTTTCTTCTTTCTTCCCCGTCCGTTGTGTGCTTCTGTGATATGCGCTATCTGCCCTGTGGTCGGTCTCCTCGGCATGCCTGTGTTGGTCTATTCTTGGACAATGGCTGTATTCACCGGCTTCTGTCGTAGGGCTGTGGTTTCGGAGTTGGAATGGAAGGTCATTCAGTGCTGTCTGCTCTCCCTTGTGTGGGCGGCAGGCTGCCTTTCCGCTCTGCGTTGGGCCTTGTGTGTGAATGTTATTCTTGGGCCACCTGTTGTCGGTCCCGGGCTCTTTGGTGTTCCGTTTTATATGTCTTGTTCATATGTGCAGGGTGGTATGGGTGTTTCAGTGTGGTACTGGCGTTCCTCTTCCCGAAGGGGCCCTGCTTCTCCTAGTTGGTGTTGCCGCCGCTGTGTGCTACGCCATGTTTGTTACACTGGGGTGTGTCCTGCTGTTGCGTGTCTTCACTGACATGTGTGCGTCGGTTGTGTGGCGTTGGGTGTTGTCCGTGAATTGGGCGTTGGGGACATGTCTGTGGCAGGCCTGTCACGTGTCATGTGCGTTCGGGGTGGGGCTGATGTGTGTGCTGCTTGGTTGTGTCCCTGTGTCTGTGTGCGACGCATGCATGGCGCTGCGGTTGGCCTCTGCGTTGAGCGCATGTGTGGCGGCGTCATCGCCGCTTTGGGGCCGTGACGGGGTTGTTGGTTCCTAGTCCCAGGTGGTGTGTACACATGTGTTACGCGATGTTACGATTTGGCCTGTGTGTCATATGTGGATGCAATGGTGGATGTGTAGTGTACACGCGCTGGTGGGGGGTTGTCCGCTTTTCCGTCCTTGCACTGTGTGCGCTGTTTGCGTGCACTTGTTGTGTGTGTGCCTACCTGCGTCTCCGCGGTACGTTGCGTCCTTGGTGGTGCATCAGCAGGAGCATGGGGAGGGCCTGCAGTGCTGGATTCATGCTCGGGGAGCCGCTTCTTCGTTGTCCGTGCTCGGCGTCCGTGTTACCGCTTCGGTTTGTCGTACGGTATCTCTTGGCCGTGGGAGCCGTTTGTTTGCGGCATCGTAATTTATGCGCCGGGCGGGACGTGTTTCGTCGGACGATGTGTGTCAGTTGGGCTGCGCCGCTACGTGTACGGGCGCACTTTGATGGCGGACGGTGTTGCTGGCTTGCCGGCGGTGTTTGGCCTACTTTTCGCATCGTAATTGGGCGGGCGTGTGGACTGCTGCGTGCCGGCGGTAACTGGTGGTTTTTGCATCCGCCAGCACGGCGGTTGTGCTTCCGCCCGCCATCGTAATGAGCCCCTAAAATGTTATATTCCTTCCAAATCCTTATTATAAAAAAAACTTTGCAAAGAGGATTGAGATAATTAAAAAATCTATATGTATTATGTGCAAAATTTGCGTAGTAATATTCCCTCAAATTAGGAAGAGCCAACCCCTTCCTTAGTTGAATTGCTTAAAGTTACTAGTGCTAATCATGGTGTCTTGTTGGTCCATAAAAAAGATGAGAATAACCCATCTATTTCTTTAAAAAATGGCATTTGTAATGCATAAGGGATTGCTGAGAATAAAAAATTAAATAATAGTTAAAATCGACATTCATATCAGTGCTATCCGTCCAATTATTGAGATCGGGAGTTGGTTCCATTTTGCGAATAAGCGCTTAACATTTTGCAATAGGGGACATAATTTAATATGTGTAGATCATTAACATTTTCAGACACAAATATTCCTAGATACCTCTTAGGCCAAGAGTTGTATAATAACTGGAGTTCTGGTATTAATGTGTGTTCTGAACAATTGCAAAGTAATATTTCCGTCTTAGCATTATTTATTTTGTACCCACCCAGTGCTTGAAATTCCGTAAAAATAGCAAAAATTTCCTTTTGAACGTTCTCCCCGGGTTTAAGGAACAGAACGATATCGTCGGCATATAATTTTATATTAGACATACCTTGCAGTAGAGCTGTTTATAGCGCTTTGTGTCTAATGGCTATTGCAAAGGGTTCTATAAAAAGGGCAATAAGAATTGGTTATAGAGTACACCCCTGTCGCGTTCCCCTATTTACTCTACAGCAACCTACATTTCTAGAGTTGATAATTATTTGTGCCGAAGCGTCCTTATATAGATATTTCACTATATGTATAAACTTTTCCAGAGACCCAAATCCAGTGAGAATTTAAAAAAGGCTTTCCCGGGGCTCCATGCTATTTTATGTCATTATTTTTAAAACTGGGTATAAGCAAATAGCAAGACAGCCAGCAGCAGCTTGACAGTCAAGCCAACAGTAACATGTGAGGGTATTGCTCCTGAAGCGACTCTTCTTCACACCAAAAAAGCCTCAAACTAAAATACTGGAAAAATAGGCACTGTTCATGTTAGGCTGTCTAGTCCGACATATTTGAATTGAATGGCTCTGGTTGAGCCATTGCAGGAAATCAGTAAACATAAGAAAGAGTTGCAAAAAAGATCATCATAAAATATGAGTTGTCTGTTATTCAGTGTATAATATTGCACCCAGTAAATACAGATATCCGTGGGCCAGTAGTTACAAGGTGTGGTACAACATCTTCATACTGAGTTCTGTACCTGAATGAAGGAATAACCGGTAGCGGCCCGTCGCCTGCCAAAGTTGGGGGGGGGACGAGTCGGGATGGAGGAGGGAGGTGGGAAGGAGGAAGATGGGGAGGGTTTGGGTACAAAAAAAATAAAATTAAAATAAAAAATGAACTTACCTTAACGCTGCTGCTGCCGCCGCCATCTCCCATGCATCGGATCTTCCTGCTTCTGGCTCTGGGGCTGGGCACAGGCTCCCAGCCTGCCTTGGGCCAGACGTGAAGCTGCTCTCGCATGAGATCAGATTCAGGTTTGGCCTGAGCGTTGGCAACTTGCACTCCCAGGCAGGCTGGTAGCCTGTGCCTGCTCTCTCCAGCCCCAGCAACGCAGCTGAGGCTGGAGAGAGCTTCACTGTGCATGAGGGGTTTGCCCGGCCTGAGATGGCCGGCCAAACACCTCACGAGCAGTTAAGGGAGTGCCCACCACACCCCCACCAGCAGTGTCATCCCTGGACCTGCCCCAAGACTCGTCAGAGTCCTGGGGGCGGGTCCAGGAGATTAAATAAAACGATAATAAAACGGGTTTAAAAGCCATTTTATTATTGTTTTATGTACTGGTGGTGGCAGTGGGGGCAGCGCTCCTCCGCCCTAATGGAGCAGCTGCTGCTGGGAATAACATAGTAATACCAGATGTTTTCCCACATTCTATGCTTGAAATCCTGGAATTTGCAGTATTTTTCATGCATTAATTAGCTAGGTTATGCCTCTGTGGGAAATAAGGGACTCATTTACGAGGTTTTGGCACAGGGCAGCCGCCGCAAGGAAACTTGCTACCGTGCGTCAAAAGAAAAGAGCAGGAATGCTCCATATCTATGAGATACTGCACATTCCTGTTCTTTTTCCCTGCGCTGGCACACAATGGGCTGCCATGCGCCAATGCAGGCACCCTTGCGCCATGGTGCAAGGGTGTTTGCGTTGCAGGAATTATTATTTTTGTGCAGGACCTTCCTGCACATAAACAATCACAAGAGGTGTTTTCCTCTTTCTATGTGTGCTGCAGAATGCAGCGCACATAGAAGATGGAAAAACAAGGAAAAATAAAGGCATTTCTCGCCGTTGTGCCTCCTCTAATGGAATTTGCTGCATTCCCAGGTTAACAAAACCTTGTAAATCTGGGAATGCGTCAGATTCCATGAGTGTTGAGCGGGAACACCCACAGCAACACCCATGGAATGCCCCTTTCTTGCAGAGTACTGCGTGAAAGGGGATCATCTTTACAAGGTCATGAAAAGCCATGCAAGGCCTTGTAAATATGGACAGGCACACTGTGCCACTGGACTTCAAAAAAGTGAAGCTCCAGTGGAGCAAAGGGCCTCATAAATGAGGCCCTAAGTGTGGAAGGAACTAATGTGCCAGGGCCAGGTATAATTCCAGTTTCAGGCGCAAACTCCCATTTCAACCTGATTGGGATTCCAGGGCTGTTTGTAACGAGGGCCTTCGAGGAGCAAAACAATGTAAATCACCATAGCACAGCCCACATGACAAAGCAGCAAAAAGCCTAGCAAAAGATTCACAAGTTTCTTTCAACAAACATGCCAAAGGTGAATTAGAAATCTCAGCCTGAAACGCAAACATGGCCCTTCTCAAATGTTCCATGTTTAACCCTAAGGCACCCATAGTGTCTGTGAACTTGCAAAAACTACTGCAATAGTATGAAAGGTCTGCGACATATACAACAAACTTGAACTTAGACTCATTGCCACGTGTTCCTCCTTCGAACCAAATCGCAATGGAGACTCAAAAATTAATTTATGATCAGTAAAAAAGCAAATGCCTGGTGTTAAATGTTGGAAGATCCCACACGTGATAATGGATGGATTGATTTTCTGGTTACTGGGCTCATGCCAACCATATTTAATGTACCGTTATGAAAGACTGGTCCAACGAATCCCCATCTCTAGGATCTAAGGAAACTGAAAAGACTAGATCTGGTTGCATAGGAGCCATTAGTGGACACTGTAGTAGCTTGCTTTGGCCAAGCAGGTTTACTGCATGCTCTGTAGGTTGGTAATGAGCTGGTGAACAAAACCCCACAATTGAGAATTTTTTTTGATTTAATGAATGAAAAAAAGGCAGCCCTTTTCATCACTCCATTATGTAGTATCTTCATGTTGTGTTATTATGTACTGTGTTATCTTGTTCCTAGCTGCTCAGCCAGTGTGAGTGTTCTGTGTGGAATGTTGGTGTGTGGGCCATGAGTGAAATGCTTGAGTGACTGGGTGTGAGTGGTGACAGTTGGTGGAAGGGCTGAGCAGCTAGCAGGCTGCTCCTGGTGGGGCTGCTCTACAGGATCTAAGCTACATGTTTATCTACTTGAATAAACCTACCTGAACAACATCTACCAGTGTGGACTACATTACTACATTTATTTTGGCGACCAGTTGGAGACTTGCTCACGTTCTTCAGTGAAAGAAGCGTCAGACAACACAAGGAAACATTTCAAACAAAGTCTGGGTCACAGGAGGCAACACGGAAACAAAGGAAGCCACGAAGAAAACGAAGGAAAATGGAACAGCACGCCTTGCAGCCCCACCAGTGTCCATTACATCGGACAGCCCCAGCCCAAGCGTGCTGTATTCTGTCAATCTGGCACATTTTGACAGCAACTGCGACTTCAAGGGAAGTAAGCATTATCAATCAAGACTTGCTTCATGTCATCTCTATTATGAATGCTGTGCAGTTTGAGATGTTAAGGACATGCCTACAACAAGTATTGGCAGCAATTGATTCGATTTGGACTTGGCAGCGTTTGATGGCAGGTAAACGGAGTGCACTGTCTGCAAGCATGACGGCCTTCTCTGTTATCTGCATGTTTGCGCCAGAAGGGAGACACCGGTACACATCCGAATGCTCAAGTTATCAACCTTTCTGTGGCTTGTTAAAAACAGGAGTTTACATGAAACGGACGTTACCACAAACTGTGAGTTCTGTTTATTATTTGTGGCAAAAATGAATCAAAACGCTTAGTTTTTAAAGCGTTCCTGGTCACCGTTTGCCGGCCTATTTGGATTTGGGTGGATTTCAATCGTTTGTGTGGTCGGGGCCGTCTTTGATTCAACGTGAGTGGAATGGTAACTTTATTATTCATCTTTGCCCATTGCTATGGCCACAAGGAAACACGCTGCTGTGAAGCCGTTTAAACTGTTTGCTGTATGAATTGTGCGCGAGCTGTTCTTTCAAAAGGATTTTCACGTCTGGTCCAGCGCGCTCACTCGTACCTGCGTCATGGTTTCTTGAGTTCCTTCGTGGGATCTTCTCTGATGACGTGGTATTTTCGAAGTCTTTGGCTGCTAATTTTACATATCACAACAGTTTGTATTTTACTTGGTTTGTGTGTTTTCCTTACAAAATGAAAACATAAGAGTTTGGGTTGTCTAGAGTTTATTCTGGAGTATTTTTCTCTTTTACAGTGCATGGGTGTTCTTTCTCTTCTAGTGGGTGGCAGTCACTGTTGTGTCCCATGTCCTCACTTTTACTATTTATGTATCCCTTACTTTGGGATGGGAATGGGTTTTAGTCCCATATCCTCACTTTAAAACACAGTACCCTTACATGAGGGTTGCGTTGAGGGTTTTGTTTCCTTATCACATTTGTTTCTAGTTCACGCAGGGATGGGTCATAGTCCTATTTCTTTGCTGTAAGCCATGGTACCCTTACATGAGGGTTGGCTTAGTGGGTCTGTTCCCTTTCACTCTAGGAATGGGCTTTTGTCCCATGTCCTTACATTACGTCTGTGCACCCTTACATGAGGGTTACCTTACAGGGTTTTGTCTACACTGAATGGATTTTTAGTGCCATTTGTTGCAAGGTTTTGTTCCTTGTGTGCGTAAGCCTCAATGTGCTGCAAGTTAGCTTTTGTTGTAGTGGATGTTTTTCACTATCTTTCAATGGGGTTTTGGTCCCTTGGGCCCCTTATTTGGGGCAGGAATTTGGGTTTTAGTCCCTTTTTCCACATTTTCTCATGTTTGTTCTCCGTACATGGGGTTATATACATTATTCTTTTGTTTTTGTTTCTTTATTAAAGGAGGAAGATGGGTAATTCTTTTGTATCTTTCCTCCTGGTGTGGTTCTGTTCCCTCTCGTGATGTGGTTTCTACTTTTCATCCCTGGGTTATGGACCATTTACTTTTGTGTATATTGTTGTTTATAGTTTTAAAGCTTATTTTAAAGTTTAGTTTCATTATTCTTCTATTTTATAGGAAGGAGATAATGTAGTATCTTCATGTTGTGTTATTATGTACTGTGTTGTCTTGTTCCTAGCTGCTCAGCCAGTGTGAGTGTTCTGTGTGGAATGTTGGTGTGTGGGCCATGAGTGGAATGCTTGAGTGACTGGGTATGAGTGGTGACAGTTGGTGGAAGGGCTGATCAGCTAGCAGGCTGCTCCTGGTGGGGCTGCTCTACTGGATCTAAGCTACATGTTTATCTACTTGAATAAACCTACCTGAACAACATCTACCAGTGTGGACTACATTACTACACATTCCTTTCTTTCTCAGATGTTAGCTCCAATATTTACTGTTAGAATTCTTTGTTTTCTAGCAGAGACTTGGATTAAACAAGAGATGATGGGCATGGCTCTAAAGTGGGGCCTATTTTACCTACCTATTTCTATTAACTGTCAACGCACTAAACTTCCACCCAGCTATCTGCGATGCTGTTCTTATACTTAAAATAGATGTACCTTATGCCTGATTTTCAACATTTTTCTCTATCTGCACGCATTATTTTTTACATTTTATTTCAATAATATTATTCTATCCTCTCTTATTTCTCGTTTAGATATACATTTTTCATTTTATTTTATTTCACTGATTTTATTTCAATGCAGTTATATTGCTTTAATAATATGTGTGGGAACATTTTCAGGAATCTCGGAGCAGTCAGGTGTTCCTGGGCTCAAATTGTAACAATAAGAGATTTTTTACCACTGGTATCTTGAGGTGTTTACTTCCTAATGAGCCCAAAACTGACCACCAGATCAACCCCTTTAACACTTGAACCATAGGGTAGCAAAGTCGATCAGACCTGGGCTCGCTGAGGGAGATGGTGAAGGGTACCAGGAAAGTGAATAACCTAAGTCAACACAACAATACTTTTTAAATAAGGAAATGTACTGACTTTCTACACACAGAAATGAATACAGTACATAAAAGCTCAGGAAGCCATCAGAATGGGCACAGTTATATCTGGGGAATAATCACTGTATTGGGGAACCCGCTGGTGTGACCTAGGGAGTAACTAGGCACTAGGCAGTTCATGTGAGTAATTCATCCTTAAGGCATTAGAACAGAACAGAGGGCATTATTTATGACGCCCCTTGTGGCACCGGAACATCACTTTTTTGACATTACGGTGGAGCAATGTGCCCCGTCAAATTTACATGGCCACATAAAGCCACTTTACGTGGCTTTTCATGGCCTTGTAAATATGTGCCTCTTTCACGCAGAACACTGTGTGAAAGGGGCGTTCCATGGGTGTTGCTGTTCCCACGCACCACCCATGGAATCTGAAACTTTCCCAGATTTACAAGCAATCATAAACCTGGGAATGAGTCAGAATCTAACGCCACCGCAGGGGTGGCGTTAGGGAGGCGCAACGAGGAGAAAGTTTTCATTTCTCCTTGTTTTTTCCTTTTTCTATGTGTGCTGCATGACAGCCCATTGTGTGCCGGCGCTGAGGAAAAGGTCAGGAATGCACCGTAGACATAGATACGGCACATTCCTGCCCTTTTGTGTTGACGTAGGGCTGCGCAGTAAGATTCCTTGCGGTGCTACCCTGCGCCAATACCTCATAAATGAGGCCCAGAATGTTTTCTTTGCTCTCAGGCGACCCCCGCCTTATTTGGGTAGATGGCATGATCTTCTTATAAGTTGTCCTAATAGTCTGCTAGTTGCCCTCTACCTTGTTCAGAATCAATGCACAGTACCTGTTTCTACGGTCTTATGGTCTGGGCCACTCTCACTGACTGAGCTAGCTCCTTCAAATCTGCATCACGATTTATTTAGGGAGAGGTTGCGTTGACTTTGCCCTGGAATGGATGACGTTGCTGCTGTTTTTTGGCTCCAGTCATTAGTGCATGCATGTGCGCTCTCAGGGTGGGATAGATGGGCAGGCACAGCGCAGATGAGAAGTGATCACGCTCTACTTCCAGTGATCAGAGAGGAGGGGTCCTCCTTTGGGGTTGTTTCTTCTCACCCAATCTCATACCTGACATCCAAACAAGCAGGGGGCACTTTCCATTCTTACACATTGCTGACACTGCTTAATTTGTAAAAATATAAGTGCCAGGGCCCTCATCAGGAGGCCACTGCAGCTTGCACCACCCATTGCCCCCGCCAGTGCAGCCAGTGCCAGTAACAACTATTAGCCACCACACTCCTACAGGTGTGGCAATTAAGATTATTCCAGGTCCCCAAAGCTATAAGAACAGCTTGGGCGGCATGTGTTAGTAATTTTTAATGTATATTGAACTAATAAACAACTGTTTTTGTGCTCGCTCCAAATTACACAAACAGTGCCACCATGTGGCAGGCTGTTATAAGTGCCCATGTTGATAAGTGAGTGCCGGTGCTGAGCACCGGAAACCACCAGCTCAAATTAAGCACTGAGTGCTGAGCTTGTCCGAGGCTCCGGTCATTTTTTGTGGTGGCTGCCGACCGCAGTCATGATGCTTTTTCAAAACCCAGCTATCAAGGTGCCTTAGAGGTGTTGTGATGCGCACTGAATACGGTGATGAAACTTCTCAGTGCCCATTTATCCAAAGATTTTGAGAATGTCTTGCTGAAACACTGACAGCAGCTGTGGTAATTCAGAGTACCCCATCCTCATAGTCAGTCATCTTCTTGGGCAGTGAAACCTCTCGCCTCCGGCCATGCTCTTGAGGGAACAACGCTTCCCCACATGGCCTGGCAATGCTGGCTCTTCCTCAGATCACAACAATCTGATGTTCAGAACTTCTCGTCTACCTCCTCAAAGTTCTCTCTTCTCGGCAGCCTTACTTTTATACAGAGGCTCCTGCAGCAGTCAGTGAGCTCCTTCCCTCGAGATGGTTTCAACTACTGCTCTTGGCAAGATGAAGACTTTCACAGCTTTCTGGTTCCCTGCCTGTAAGAAGCATTGGCAGTCAGTGACCCCAACTGGTGCTCCAACGTCTTTCCAAGTTTTCGATGGTGTGGTATCTTTTTGTTAATTAATGAGAAATCAGGCCCCCACGATTGGAAGTTTTAGCGCCATCTTTAGACCCAGTTCACAGATAGAGTTTTTGGATTCCAGTGGTATAGCTCCGAGACTAGTTTCAAGCAGATCCCGGTGTTCCCATATTCCCCCCATACTGGTTCATACACGGTTTTTGTCTCCTAGTCGCAGCAGGAAAGGGGGCTGAGAGCTCCTGGTCAGGGGAAACCAAAACCAAGATACAAAAGAGGTAGCAGCTTCTCTGCTTCACTACCACTGACCCTATTGGGGTGCTGCCTCTCAGCAGGATTGGGCAATGGCAGTCCCTGCTCCCGGATCCTCCACAGTCTAGAATTGAGTCCGCTGCAAGGGACCTTGGGAATAGATTGGAGGTTCTTCTAGCTTCCATCTTGTACGCCACTCTTGCCCAGAGAATTGAAAACCGGTTGCCATATTTAATGCAGATCACAAATTTCACACTTATGTGATCACCCTTGCATTTGTTAAACGCACATGCATCATTATCCCATACAAATGTGGTGGAGGGCCCACTTGCAGGGGATTGACGGACCATTTTAAATTGGAGAAGCTAGTAGGCCACTCTAACAGAGCAGGTGACAGGTGCAAAAGACTTGCCCTGCTGCTAATGTCAACATGCTGCCATGACTGTCAGTCATCCCAGGCTGATGAGCTGACTTTCCTATGGTGTGCCCCCCTCACCTCCCCCTAATGACAAAACCAACTCTTGGCCTCACTCCATGTCACCACAAACCAGTTGCGGCTCCTGGAGGGAGTGCTGCGGTGCGGTGGGGTGGGGCGGGGGAGGGGCAGGGTGGGGGGTAGTAAACTCCGGCATACGGCCTAACGGGGTTAAAAGAATTACATTGCGCGCGCTGCAACGCCAAATGGCGATGTGGCTCGCGCAATGTAATTCGTTTTATTTATTTATTTATTTATGTACTTAACTCCGTTCGGCCGTATGCCGGAGTTTACTACCCCCCACCCTGCCCCTCCCCCGCCCCGCAGCACTCCCTCCAGGAGCCGCGACTGCCACAAACCCTCAGCATACATACATGTTCCTTGTGTGAGCTGAGGCTTAAAAAAAAACCCTCAAGAACTCTCTCTGGTTAACTTGGAGAGGGATGCACGCTCAGTCAGAGCTCTCACCTTATCACCAAATACTTTCCATGACTTTGCATGACATGAGCGTGGGTTTATTGCCTCTATATAAAGCATTTAAGAGTCATAATGACTAAGTAAAATCTACTGAGAAGCATGTCTCAATATTGGTGTCAGTGGGTCAAAAACGTGTCTCAACCCGTTTATGATATGATGTAAGCTTTGAGTGTAATGAAGCTTGAGGGGTACCTGATATCAATCGACTTGATTGTGAAATGAAGTACAAGATATCTAAGAAGAAAGACTGTAATAGAAATAATTGAGATTTTACTTCCATAGTGTAGAACAAAGGTAAACAGGAGGCCTTTGAATGTGATGAGGAAATTGGATGGCAGAAGAGAACAAGGGTACAAAAATAGAATGTAGAAGTAAAGTATTGGTGATTGAGAAAGGCGGAGGATGCCTGTGCGGTGCACCGCGCACTGCGCGCTGCGCGCTCCACGTAGTAATGAGTCCCGGGAACCTGTGGGTGACCCCCGAGCGCACATTGCTGCTGATGAAACTGGGACCCCGCGCAGCCTGCCTGCATCCTCGGGAGTTGCCTTGCCATCCTTCTGGCTGCATAATTCACACCTATTGGAGAGGGGATGCCAGAGGAAATGAAAAAAGGAGAAAAAACATAAATATTCATCTGAGCAGAGTGGTTTCTGGAGGCATCCCTGCTTTTCTTCCTACCTTTCTCTGGTGTTCGATTCATTTAATTTTACTAGTAGTTTTTGAGGGGTCTAAGAGGAAGACCCTATGTTGTTCACGTGAAAATCTCAATTATTGAGAAGAAAATGACAATGCTATGATATAATATCCCCAGCTATGAACGGCAAATGAAGTTTATTCGGGATGTTCTGGATAAAAGGTCTGTCACAGTCTCTTCATACAACACAATGCCATATAGAAATGGGAGCTTTCTGAGTGGGAATTAGAGGATTGCAATGCCTTTGAGGGACTTTAATCACATCACAACCAAGGGGCCGAATCCGATTCGGGCCGGAAAACCACCCGACCGACTCGGTACGGGAATATAGTCCGACCGACACGTACCGGCGTTGCCCGACCTGGGAAGTACGATGAAATGCATGTGAATCACGACCGACACGTACGGAACTCAAGGCGAACGACCGACCCGGACGGAAACAAGCTATCCGGCCAGGAAACCACGCGAATCGAACCGACCGACACGCACCAGGAATCAACCCCAACGAAACGTACCCGCGAACTCTGACTCGCGCAGTACGATGCAATGGGTGCAAAATCAGACCGATTCGCACGGAGCCCAAGCCGTACGACCGACACGCATACAAAAGCCAGCCGAACAAACACAATACTCCGTGACCGACGCGTACGCCGCATATGAAACTGAGCTGAAACACAGCGGGAACGACTCGGAGAGGCGCGCACGAGACAACTGCAACGTCCTACTCGGTCAGAAGAACGACTCCTACATGCACAATAATCACAAATGAAAAAATACAAAAAAAGAGGGCCAAACAAGCAATGACAAAGCCAATAAATACAGGGGGTGAAAAAAATGGAACAAGGACACACCCCCAACTCCACCTACATAAAGGCCACAAATCCCTACCATGATCCTTTGCAAATTCCACTGACCTGCCAGCACAGAACACCATCAGACAGCAAACACAGACACACCCACAGCTCATCCAACACAAAAGCCACACACCATTAGCACCTCAACAAATAGCACCCTCACACACACCCAGCAAAACCTACACTCACACACCCTCACTTGCACACACACACACACATCAATCACCACCACCACCCATCACCATGCCCCTAAAGAAGAATCCAAAGTTCCTAGATAGTGAATTGGAAGTCATGGTAGAGCGAGATCCTGAGGGTAGAGCCACAGTTGTTTGGCACATTGGTCCAACAGTCCCCCATGGCGCAGAAAACCAAGATGTGGGCGAGGATCGTCGACAGGGTGAACGCACAATCACCATGTTTGCGCACAAAGGAAGACATCCAGAACAGGTGGTATGATGTGCGCAGGAGGGTCAGGGACCTACTGAAGAAGGATTACCTCCTGAGCCAGCACACCGGCAGTGGCCCTCTTGCCAAACCAGTATACCTCAGGCCAACACCTGTTCTGGAAATTCTCCTTTGTGTGCAAACTTTTCACCCTGTCGAATGCAACACAACTCTCCCACATGACATGGGGAGTTCAAGTTGGACTAATGTATCATATGACTGTGGACTTCACTCAGGACATTTCTGCTACCAAGACTTCCAACTCATCTGGGAACTTTGGATCACAATCCCAATGTACAGCACCCACCATCCTGTGCACTAGACACACACACATTTCTGTAAATAAAATCACTAGTACACCATACTTGCCTCTGTTGTTATTCAAATGTGGATACTGTTATGGTGATGATGATCTGCTAAATTACACTGTGTATGCTAACTGCTACAGCAAGTACAACACCGTCATGTGAGTCATGGTGACGTGACACATATGAGGGAGACACACCACTAGGGCTACACAACACAGAGACACCAGGGCCATCGGACTCATCGCCTACAGTGATGTTGCCAGGAAATACTGTGGAATGCACAGACGCCACACCTATTCAGAGTCTGTGTCAACTAGCCCACAGGTGCAGTAAGCAAATGTCAGTCAGATGTGTGACCACAGACAACGCACATCCCAAAGTGAAGCACAGGTTTATTACACATTTGCAACATGTTGTTTCCACTACAAATGCAAGGTTTACCCACGTGGCAGTGGCCACACAGTCAACAAGTGCAGAAGATATGAAGTCCAGGGGTGTGTGGCACATCACCTGTAGGGAAACTACTGCTGCCACCCTGAAAGCTGAATCATGGTGTTGGGGGATCCAAGTTGACCAAAGTACTCAGTAAGCACCCTGTGAAGGACAGACATGACACACAGTTAAAACCACTGAAGAACAGGACAGAACTGCAATACTCATGCCCAATACATGTCACAAGACAACTACACAAAACCAAGTTAGCATGTCAAAACTGTTGGGGAGTACAGACTACCTGTAAGGACACATTGCTGCACGCATCCAGTCAAGTAGCACATGGCCACACTCAAACAGCACCAGAGCACCACCCACACATCATATCATGCAAACTCACATCATTCACATTACATCTCCCTGGATACTCACATTCAGCTGAAGAAGTTGGTGATGAGCTGTGTGCGGACATCACCATCATCATCATCATCATCATCACTGGCATCGTGGTCCAGGCCAGGATCCTCCACAGGTGGCGGACGTTGGTCATCGTCATCCAGGATGAGAGGCAACTCCTTCCGCACTGCCAGGTTGTGTAGCATGCAGCAGACGATGACAATCTTGCACACCTTTGCTGGGGCATATGGGAGGGCCCCTCCTGTCTTGTCCAGGCAGCGGAAGCGGCTCTTCAGGAGACCAAATGTCCGCTCAATCACTCTCCTGGTCCGACCATGTGCCTCATTGTAGCGCATCTGGGCTGGTGTCACAGGGTTCCTGAGGGGTGTCAGCAAACAAGGCATGTTGGGGTATCCGGAGTCACCTACAGACAGACAAGTGCACATTAGCTGATTTGGAAAAGTGGGCGGTATACTACAGAGCAGAACACACACAATGGTACAAAGTCAGTACACACCGACAAGCCAGGCACGCTGGTTCTGCATCTGTGCCATCATCCTCGGGATGCGACTACTCCTCATCACGTAGGCATCATGTGCTGAACCAGGGAAACGGGCACACACATGTGTGATGCTCATATCTGCAAGACATACCACCAGAGCATTGATCGAATGGTAATGTTTCCGGTTCCGGTATGCCTGCTCATGTGCCTGTGGTGGTACCAAAGCCACATGTGTGCCATCAATGGAGCCAATGACATGTGGCATCCTCCCCAGGGCATAGAAGTCACTCTTGACATCAGTGAGTTGTTGACGTGTAGGGAAATAGATGTACTGGTTCAGGCATCTCAACATTGGCTCCAAAACATCGCGTAGCACACGGCTGAACATAGTCTGTGACATCCCACCGGCAGTCGCCACAGTGTGTTGAAAGGTACCGGTGGCAAAGAAGTGTAGGGCTGCCATTACCTTCACCTTGGGGGTCAGCGCCGTAGGGTACGGCCGGCCAGGTTGCAAATGTGGTGCCAAGCGCACTGCCAAAACCTCAATCAGCTGCCTGGTGAAGCGGTACCGTCGGATGCTGTCACATTCCACCATCGTTGCCAGGTCAGGGAATGGTCTATGGACAGCTGGAGCCCTGCAGTGCATAGGTTGAAGAAAGAAAGATTGTCAGTCACCCCACATATGTGCCATTCACCATACTCAATTTGACATGATACATCATTACGAGACACAAGTACTTGATGTGTGTGCCGTTCTGTTCGGACATAACTCGCACCTACATGGCCATCATCTAACTTCTCAGTACAACATGTATGGACAACAGGTTCCAGGTTGTGCTATGGGAAACCATTAGGCTGTGTCACAGTACCCATTTACTGCTGTCACGTTCCACACACACACCACAGTGACATGTCTGGACAGATGCGCCACAGGCATCACAGCTCATTGACAGGTAGATTCCCAGTGACCCTGTCTTGCCACATGGCCACTGCATGACATGGCGTATCATGTACACGTCAGAAAAACAAACATGACTCCCACAGGTAGTGGCCCTTGTCGCCTCCGCAGGACAGACATGGACGCCAGTGACGCACAACATCAAAGTCCATGCACAAACAACGTTGATGTGGAGACTGTCTCCCATCGTGCACATGGAATCAGAGACATCGGAAACACAACATGCACACAGACTGTGGAGGGACATCACTATTGTGGCAATGGCTCACCCAGTGACGTACATGCCTTCCCCCATGGGACCCTGGGGGTATGTGACATGTCACACACATACACAACCTGGAAATGTGACCATGCCACATGCTCCGAAATGAACTGTTGCACATCACAGTGGTCATGTGCACAACACACAAAGGACCCTGTCCCCATGAACACATGCACAGCCTGGGTGTGGCTGCCCACAAGTGCCACCACAGAAACCACATGTTAACCCCCATACACAGAAATGGTAATGCAGCCTTACATGCCTTAGGAAACAGTGTGGACTGGGTGTGGTGTTGTAGGTGTGCCCCTGGGTCTCTGGCAGGTATATGTGGCTGGCATACGTTCACCAGTGACAAGCATGGTGACATATGCGACTGACCTGTACAGGTACGCGTTGTACAGCAATGGACCGATCGGTGTGCCCGGCCGGCCCATTACATCTGTTGTGAGCGGGTACGCGTTGTACAGCAATGGACCCATCGGTGTGCCCGGCCGGACCATTGCATCTGTTGTGAGCGGGTACGCGTTGTATCCCGAAATACGCGTTGTACAGCAATGGACCGATCGGTGTGCCCGCACGGCCCATTGCATCTGTTGGGAGCGGGTACGCGTTGTACAGCAATGGACCGATCGGTGTGCCCGCACGGCCCATTGCATCTGTTGGGAGCGGGTACACGTTGTACAGCAATGGACCGTTCGGTGTGCCCGGCCGGCCTATTGCATCTGTTGTGAGCGGGTACGTGTTGTATCCCGAAATACGCTTTGTACAGCAATGGATCGAACTGTGCGCACGCGTTGGCTGGGGCCTGGCATGGCAACGGACGCGTATTCGAAGCTTCAACGAGTCTGATGCAGTGAATTCAGTTGGCCAGCCACAACAATGTTGCAAAATCATGGGTGTCATGAACTTGGATTTTTGAAGGATGCTGTGGGCGTGTATTAGTGCTGCTATTCCATGGATTGGTCAGATTCAGAAGATGCAAACGACTTGGACCTATCACTTTGGACACATGGGACAGTATCTGCCTCTGCAGCACACATATAATGCTGGCTGTTCCCCTGAGAGCTCACTTGCCTGCACTACATGCTCCAGGACGACATCTGCCACCAACACTGCTGCTGTCTCTGCATCCTCTGGCTACTGCAATGGCACGTACTGTGGAGAGAGCCCCAGCCATCAGCCTTGAGGAGAACCAGGCCCTGCTGGACAGCCTCCTTCCACAGTACAGCAAGCTGTATGGGACACCAGGGAGCAGGTGAGTGTGCTGTCCACTGCCTTACTAATTTTGCATGTTGTCTGACTAGCAGGACTTACAGTGTGCACACCACTGGCTAGCATGCTCACTGAGTAGTTCTGCCCCCAAAGTGTGTAGTTACATGCACTGAACAGGTACAGTGCAGTAACAGTGCATTCCAACAAGGTTTACTTCCCATGCAATGATACCATGTAGTAACTGCTGGCAAACTGTTCATAGCCATCGTTGCACTGCCTGTGTACATCATGTGCCCCAGTGATTGAGACATGTATATCCAACTGTGTGATGCACGTATATGTTGCATGTGTAGTAA
>CAWUFW010029278.1:0-19405 GCA_963921515.1 Calotriton arnoldi | reverse complement strand
AAAACACAGGGCACAAACAGCAGTTAGTGAAAAAGGTGCATTTATTACAAACTGTGACATGTGATTGTGTGTAAGGTGATGACAAAAGTGGTGCGTGCAGTGACAATGAGCTGTCGGTCATGGCTGCGTGATGATCAGGGTGTACCCACTGGTTCTATGTCCATAGTCCAACACACACATGCCATCCAGATGGCTGTGTGGAGTGGGATCGTAGAGCAAGTCAATGCAGTGGCTGGTCAAGGAAGGCTGGCGGAAGGCTGGCTGGCTGCCTCACTTGCGACTGGAGCGTGCGAAGTCCTCCCGGGAGATCTGTTTCCTCTTCGGACGGCCCCTTCCACGTTTGGGAGGGGGTGTGTGGTGGCGACCTGCTGGTGGTGGGTGAGGTGTGCTCACTGGCTGTGGACGCAGGGGAAGTGGACACTGCTGCCCGACCCTGCGCCCTAGCAGGTGGTGGCGGAGGTGGTGTTGCTGGCCTTGCCTGTGACCCCACCGCCACCACCAGCTGGCCCATGAGGTCCACGAGTTGGTCCATACGGGACACGAATTGGCCCATATGGGCGTCCATGGACCTCAGCACCCCCAGCACCTCCCGCGTGTCTGTAGCAGACCTGACCCATTGTTCTTGGGCCTCCTCATAGGCCCCAAGGACTCTGGCCATTTGAGGCAGGGCATGGCTCCCAGGGGAGGCTGGCGTTTCCCTGACCCTGCTCCTCCTACCAGTCCTGCTGCCACCGGCCTGCCCACTAGCCACATTGCTCACCACGGTCCTCGCTGTGGCTCCCAGGGTGGATCCAGTCGGCCGGGCCACCACCTGCGCTGGGGCTGGTGCCAGCGAAGACGTGGTGGTGGTGGAGGCGGTGGTGGTCGGTGCGGCGATGGTGGCGGTTGCGGCAGTGGTAGTGGCCGCAATGACCGTGGGTGTGGCCGCAACGACAGTGGCAGCAGGGGACTGGGACTGTTCAGCATCCCTGGATGATGGGTTGGTGGGTAGGAGGGGTCCTGGGAGCGGCTGGGCCCTGCCACGCCAGATGGGCCAGCTTGGTGGTCCGTGTCCGAAGAGGTGGACAGATCCTCCAGATCCGTGTGTCCTCGTTGGGGGCTTGTAGGCTGGCTGTGCTGGCTGCTGTCTCCATCCCCAGCGTCCAGCAGTTCGTCACCTGTGGAGAGAATGAGATTTGTTATTGTGTTGCACCTGGCGAAGTATGTATTAGTCGTCTGACATTGGCAGTTCGTGCAATCTCGTACATGGGTTTCCCGGAGGCGAGTGTGTGGCTGTGGCATCTGTAGTTGTGTGTGCTAGGCAATGGGACTGTGTGCTGTGCACATGTGGCATGGGACGGATTGGCCATGCCGATGGGTGTGTTGCTTTGCCCCTACTCATTGTGACTCTGGTGTATGCGGGCTCCTGGCCCATCCTGGGTCTGGTTTGTACTTTGCTTTTGGAGTTCAAATGGAACGCTTAGGAACGCATATGGCAACATGGGGGCCATGCCCCAGATTCGCATTTGGGAGGGGATATGCTTTTGGGGTTCAAATGGAACGCTTAGGAACGCATATGGCAACATGGGGGCCATGCCCCAGATTCGCATTTGGGAGGGGATATGCTTTTGGGGTTCAAATGGAACGCTTAGGAACGCATATGGCAACATGGGGGCCATGCCCCAGATTCGCATTTGGGAGGGGATATGCTTTTGGGGTACATGCTGTGAGCCATGGGTGCCGAACGTGACATGTGTTGTGGCAGCATGACAGTGCATGGTCTGAGGTGTGTGCATGCCTGACATGCCCTGCATATTTGCTGTCTGTTGTGGTTACTGGACATGGCATTGGACGCATCGTTATGAGTGAGTGATAGTTGTGTGCCAGCCAACGTATTGCAGTTGTCCCATCTCCTTGGTGTGCGTGCTGCCCTGTGCCATGTGCATCACTGCAGTGCTCGGGGGGTGTGGCCCATGTTGTGTGTTGTTGCTCACAGTGTGTCGTGCGCTTAATTGACTTCTGGCACATGGTTGGTCATGGGCATGTGTCTTAGCGTGACTGCTGTATGTGTGGCAGCTGTGCGGATGACATGCCTTTCATGTGACTGGGGCTGACGGATGGGATGGATGGTATGTTGTATGTGCATGGTGTGTCTGTGAGTTTGATGGGTTCAGTGGTGTTCGTGTGCATTTCTGTTGTTCCGCTCTGTTGCGTCTAGTGTTGTTTGTCTTACATAGGCGTAGTTGTGGGGTGTGGGGTTGACAGGCAGTGGGGGCTACATGGACAGGACTTCAATGGTGTTTCGGTTGTGTGTGATGAGTTGCACAGTGGCTGCCGTGTGGGACTATATTCAGTGTGGCTTGTGCATGCAGACGTGGCTCCTTGGGTGTTGCTATGTCTGTGATGGGTCATGTGGGGTGTGAGTCTGCTGTTCATGTCCGTGTGCACATTGTTCACTTGTTCGTGACGGTGGGCGGTGCTGCGTGTCCGTGTGCTACGTGACATGTCCCATGTGTTGGTGGTGTTATGGTCCTCATGCCTCCAATAATCCAGCCCTGTCCAGTTTCCCACCTGCAAGTTGTTCGTGCGTGCACTGTACTGGATGCCACATGGCTCTAAGCGGGGGTGCTCCATGTTGCAGGTCTGTGGGGGTGGGGGGTGTTGTGGGTCGTGGGGGTGGCTGTACACCCACTGACACCGATTGCTGTGGACCGTGATGTCTGCCTTTCGGCTGTCGTTGTGCACTGCGGTGGCTGACACGTGGCTGTGGGGTGTGGGGGATGCTCCTCCTTGCTGTGCTGTGGGACTGGGGCCTGGTGTGTGTTGTACTTGGGCTGTCCACCGTCCCACCCACTGCACTTTGTGTTCCTGCCACTTACCTGTTACTTGTCGGTTAGTGCAGCTGTGGCGGACACATGGGTGTGGTGGGTGCTCGTTGTGGCGCTTCTGGCATATTTGGGGACCTGTTGGTGGTTACGTGGCTGGCTTAGTGTACACATGTCCCCACGCATCTTACAGTTGTTCGGTTTGGGCTGTGTGTGGTAGTGTCTGTTGCATGTGTGTGTGATGTGTTGTGTATTGTGTGCTGGACATGGGGGTGTTTGTCCCTGGGAGCTGTGGCATGGTAGTTGCGCATGTGAGTACATAGCGGTGTGCTGGTATACATTAGTTTGTACTTACCAGCCTCCACTCCCCCTGCTAATCCGGCGAGGATCTCCGGATGGATTACGACTCGCACCTTCTCCTCCCACGCTTTGAAGGTCTTAAAGAGCGCGGGATTCCCTCCGCCAGTGACGGCAGCCAGCTCTCTGTTTTTGCCCTCCTTCTTCTTGACCAGGCTCTTTACGTCATTCCAACGTTTGTTTATCTCGGTTCTGTTCCTGGGCAGGGTCCCGACTGCATTGACCTGGTCTACGATCCGGGTCCACATTCTGTTTCTGGTGGCTAGTGGTGTGTGCTGGACCATGTTCCCATAGATTTGTGGGTACACCTTGATGATCTCGTCGACCATGACCGTCAGCTCCATGGGCGTGAACTTGGGCATCCTTTGTGGTGCCATGGTGTTTGTGGTGCTGGTGCGGTGTGTGTTGTGTAATGTGCAGGGGTTTGTGGTGCCGGTGTTTGGTGGTGGTGGTGGTGGTGGTGGTGGTTGTGATGTGTGCGTTTCTGTGGTGTGCTGCTGTCCTTGCTGTGTCACTGTGTCCTCTCCTCTCCTCTCTGGTTTGCAATGTAGCAAGGGGTTGTGGTCTGTGGGAGTGCTGCTTTTGTACTCACCTATGTGGGTGTGTCCTCATGGTCTGTTGTTTTCAGGTGTGTTGTGTCTGGGGTTCTGGCCTTTGTATTTTTTGTTTGTCCGGGGGTGTGTTTTCGGGATGTGTACTGTGCTTGTGTATTTGTGCGTGCCTTGCTGTGTGGACTTGTTGGCCATGTTGTGTGCTATTGGTTTTGTGTGCGGATGGTTTCTGTGCAGGTACGTGGGCGCCATGGCTTCTGCCGTGTCGATTCTCATCGGCGTTGTTTGCGCTGGCGGGCGGTATATTTGTTGTTTTTCCGCGCTCATGGCGGTGCGATCGTAATTTCACGTGCGGTGTGTCGGCCGTGTGGGCGGGCGGTTTTGTGTTGTCGTGCGTGTTTCCGTCCGTGGCGGGCGGTTTGACTCCGACTCGGACGATGGCGGGCGGTATTTTGTGTGATTTTTCGCCGATGGCGGTTTTCGGTTTGTGTACTCATAATGGCGTGGTCGGTGTTCAGGCGGTGTGTGCGGACGGATTTTTGCCGCTTCCATGCCTGGCGGATTTTTTTACGCCGGGTATCGTAATGGGCCCCTTTATTATTAGTTGTTAATAGTAATAGTTTTTAATTTATAAATAAGTTTTAATTGTGTTTTATTATTTTAGAGTTTAATTTAGGTGTGTGTTGTAGATCTCATAGTGTTAAAGTGTGTGTAGTCAATTAATGTTTATTAGTTTTTTTATTAATAATATTTTTTAAATTGATTATTTGATATTATGTTTAATTAGAAATGTTGAAGTGTTTTGTTAATGGTGTGGTGTTATACGGTAGGAAATACAATAAATACATTTATGTATTAATTAATTAATTTGTTTGTAAATATTTTCTAGTTTAAAAGATTTTTATTTGATAAATGTATTTATTATTTTATATTATATATTATTTATAGGTTTTTATATGTAATTAATATTATATGTTTAATTTTTATATATTTAATCTATTTGATTTTTCATTTCTAAATATTGTTTATTTTTTTAATGATTTTTTAAAATCATTTTTAATGTTTTTTATTTTTGTTTTAACTGTTTGAGTTAGAATAGTATTTTTTGTCTCTTCGCTCTCCAACACTTTCCCTACTGTTGCACTCACTGGAGGGGGAATAGTAATATTTACCTCTCCGCTATCCAACACTTTCCCTACTGTTGCATTCACTGTAGTGAGAATACATTTTTTTACCCCTCTGCTATCCAACAGTTACTGTTGCATTCAGTGGAGTGTGAATAGTAGTTTTTACCCCTCCGACTTCCAACACTTTCCCTACTGTTCCACTCTTTGGAGTGGGAATAGTAATTTTTTCCCCTCCGCTATCCAACACTTTCCCTACTGTTGCTCTCATTGGAGTGGGAATAGTAATTTGTACCCCTCCGCTCTCCAACAGTTTCCCTACTGTTGCACTGTTTGGAGTGGGAATAGTAATTTTTTCCCCTCCGCTATCCAACACTTTCCCTACTGTTGCTCTCACTGGAGTGGGAATAGTAATTTTCCCCCCTACGCTATCCAACACTTTACCTACTGTTGCACTCACTGGAGTGGGAATAGTAATTTTTACCTCTCCGCTATCAAACAATTTCCCTACTGTTGCATTCACTGGAGTGGGAATAGTAATTTTTTCCCCTCCGCTATCCAACAGTTTCCCTACTGTTGCTCCCACTGGAGTGGGAATAGTAATTTTTACCCCTCCGCTATCCAACACTTTCCCTACTGTTGCACTGTCTGGAGTGGGAATAGTAATTTTTACCCCTCCGCTATCCAACACTTTCCCTACTGTTGCACTGTTTGGAGTGGGAATAGTAATTTTTACTCCTCCGAATTCCAGTACTTTCCCTTCTGTTGCATTCTTTGGAGTGGGAATAGTAATTTTTTCCCCTCCGCTATCCAACACTTTCCCAACTGTTGCACTCACTGGAGTTGGAGTAGTAAATGTAATTATTTTGCTATCCAACACTTTCCCTACTGTTGCACTGATTGTATTGGAAAATTTAAGTTTAAATATTTTTTAATAGGTTAATGTTGTAAAATTATTGTAGAATGTTTTTTTTATTTTAAATTATTGATATATATATTTTATTTTTATATAATTTTAAAGTTTTAAAATAAAATAAAAATAATAGTTTATTCATTATTTCAAAGTAAATATATATATATGTATAAATTATAATGTTTATATTTTGTTAAAATCAAATTAATATTTAGATTTAATATATTTAATAAATAATATTTTATTTTATATATATTTAAATCTATATTTTTTACATCTATATTTTTTACATCAATATTTTTTAATTGGTATTTTTGTAGTTACCTGTGTAGGTATGGGAGTCGATATTTTTGTATTCTATATGTTTTTTTTCCAAATTTTTAACATCAATGTTTTTATCGATATTCTATCAGTGAACCTGTGAATATATTGAATGTAAAAGTTAAATGAGAACTGTTATATTGTGAACAGGCAAATATTCTTGACAGGAAATGAAAGACCTTATTAGTCAACAGTCTCTCTGTGAGCTATATTGGTGTAAATCCAAACACTATATGGGCAGAAGAACAAAATATTTTCCTGAAAATATCTTTCCAATTAAAAGAAAGAGACAGAAAAGTATGTATTCTTTGTACTTTCTGATTGTCAGGTACAAAATGGCGGGTGGAACAGCTCCAATTTTATAAACTATTAATGTATGCCACTTAAAACTCAAAGAATAATGTAGAAACCAAGATTAGTAATGTGGCATAGTCAGCAGGGGCACTCCACTAATCCCTTAAAAGAGAAAATTGAGGCGAACCTCCTTAGAGACAAAATGGCGGTCGGGGCATACCGCAGCCTGAAGAGCAAAATTAAGACTTTCTTTTCAATCTAGCGTGATTGCAGAAGTAAAGTCACTTGAATTCTGCCATTACATCATTTGTATGCAGCATATTTCCTCCCGCAAGCCGGAGACGCCGCGGAGCTTCACTGGGGAGCGGCCATCTTCATCGGCGCTGAAACCACACCCTAATTATTTAATGTTAACATTCTAAAATATTTAATTTTATCTACTTTTAATTTTAAATTGCCCATGCATATACATTCTAATTTCCTTACTACTCTGTACATTACTCATTACTGAAACCCTGAAAACTCCTTACAACCCCAGTACACTCTCCATCCCTGAGCCATAAAAACCCTTCACCACACAACCCATGCCTGAACCTTAAAAATCCCTTACTACACCATACTCAACCCGATCCTGAACCCTAAAAACCCCTTGATACCTCTATACACTACCCAGCGCTGAACCCAGAAAATCTCTTGACACTTATATACTACTCGTCTCTGAACCGTAAAAAAAAATCTATCTGTATGTAGATATATACACACACACACGTTACATTTTTCTTGGAAGTAAAGCCCCATGAAATGCAAAGTAAATACTCAATAGGTGTTTACCTGTGATGTAATAACCATCCTGATGTACTTACGATGAAATGTCTCTCGAAGTAATGACTGTGAGATAACATTAGAAAACCACAAATGGACAAGAAAGTGAGTGAGGAAGCCTTTCAGGAAGGACTGTTGATCCATGGACTGAGTTCCTAGATCAAGACTACAAACAGGATGGGGTAGCAAGGGATGAAAATTGCAAAATGGGGGGCAAAATCCTATAGTTCAAACAATAGTATGATTACTAACCCTGGGCAGAGTTTGCGCAGCCGTACCATGCAGAAGTCCGTGAAGCAGGCGGAGTTGCTTGTCCCGGCCGTTCACGTGACATTTCCGCCGTACGTCAATGCGGATTGCGTGTTCAGGTGGAAATATCACACGAACTACACCACGCGGTCGCACATGGGCGCGGCCATCTTGTTTCTTACTCTGTTTATGGTGCTGGAGCCTACTTTTCCATCCTTATTCAATCTTTGCAATCCTTGCTTCCTAAAACTTTTTTTCCAATCTTTTTTATTTATTATCTTACCCTTTGTCTTTCTAAGTGTGTATTTTGCGTTTTTTTCTATTTTTTGTGTTTTGTGAGTTTTGTACTGTTTTATTTTTTTGCTTTCCTACTTCCTCATTACCCTCCTTCCTTCTTTTTACCCGTTTATTTTTTTCTCTCTTTTCCCCCAGCCCCATGGCAGATAAGGGTTGCACCAAGGCACGCAAGTAGCAGCTGCCTTCTTTGCGGAAGGCGACACCAGGCAGGGGTGCAGCCCGTGCCCTGATTTCCGAGGTGGAGGTGGCAGCACTGGTTTTTGATATCCAGAGCCACCTCCCCTCCACCCTGGCAGCAGGCGGCGGGCCTGAGTCCGGGTACGGGATGCGGGAGCGCCAGCAGTGCTGGGCGAGGGTGCGCCGGGCAGTTTACCAGTGCTCTGGGGGACAGCACACCCATCAGCAGTTGACGCACCGCTGGTCCGACATCCTGGACCGAGAGCAGGACCTGCTGGACCTGCTAGGGGTTGAGGTTGCGGGGCTAGGTGAGTAGCTATTAAAATTATTAATTTTTATTATTACTTGTGTGTTCTATGCTATAGCTAATATTTTTTTCCAAAATAATAGCAAGCATGCTGCTCACATGCAGGTAAGTTAAGTTTTCAAATATTATGTCATAGGCGCTACCTAACATAGTTATTGTACTTGTTGGCTCTCGCTTGGGCTGATGTGATTAGTGATGATTATGTAAGAAGTTCTGTAATAAGTTATTTGTAATTTCGTAACCACATCGTGCTTGCCACACGGACGGTGCAGGGATGTTTGTGACCAACAACATCCATTTTTCAATGGAAGCTTGTGCTGCTGGCCTTTTCCGCCTGCCGCACAAGCTTCCATTGACAAATGGAGGTTTGCGATCGCCCTATTGGCCTATGGGCGTTCGCATCGATTCGTAAGGTCGGGCGGTTCCAGAGCCGCAACGGCGTCCGATTAGTGAATTGGCACGTCAAAGGGGGTTGAGAGATTGTGAATGAGATTTGAGAAGAAGCAAACATCATCCCTTGCAATTTATTATTAGTAATTCCAAAATGTATTTTACTAAATTTGGAATAGGGCTAGGTAGGTAGGTTTTGGAAATTTGGAATAGGATAGGACGGTCCGCGATATACTACTACTAGTTGATCTTATTTAGAAAAGCTCAACGTTATTGCGATTGCCTTTGCCTGTCAAAAAATATTTTGGGGAGATATTTATTTACCACTAATCTTTTTTTGTCTTTTTGTATTACATCAGCATCCAGGGGCAAGAAGAGGGCTGAGGTGGGTGAGGGTCCGGGAGCTGGAGGTGCCTCCCAGAGTTCCTCGGCCGATGGCTCTGCTGGCCCCAGTAAGTCCTCCTGGTGTTAACATTAATATATTTCCCCAACTTTTCCGCTCCTTTTTTAAAAATTTAGACGTCTATCCGTTTTATATTTTTTTCCAAATCCTCTTCGATCTATCCATTTCTAAATTCTTGTTATCCCTGCATTATTCTATTTACTTATTTTCTATATTTCAAGTTTCTGTACTTATCGTCAAACTGTCTCTAGTCTGTAGTTACTAGTCTGTCTGTAGCTTCCTTTCTTCTGCTTTGTCAGTCAGCTTTCCCTCTCCCCTTTTGTGGACGGCCGAGTGGTGGTACTCTAAGACTCAGAGAACCCATTGGTCACATACTACTACTACTACTACTACTACTCCTCTGCCGTGCAGATTGCATGCCCATTGCCCAAGTAAGGTATTCTACGCATGTTTGTTGAGATGAGAAGGCTCAATCACTAAAACAAGAGAGTGGCCATGGTCACGTTGGACACCCCAAAGTTGTGTCTTCTTATTAGCTAGGCCTAGTATTATTAGCAGCAGTTGGTGACCCTTGACCTTGCCAGGTAGGTCGCTCCCCCGCCACACAGCTCCGCCTGTGTTGTCCTGCCCGCTGCTGCTGCTGGTAAGCTCGCTCCACTGCTTGTTGCCTCGGTGCCCGTTTACCTTCTGTTCCCCCTCGTTGCCCCCATTTTCTGAGCCCAACTTTGCCTTCTGTTCCCCCTTGTTGCCCCCATTTTCTGTGCCCAATTTTGCTTTTTGTTTCCCCTCGTTGCCCCCATTTTCTGAGCCCAACTTTGCCTTCTGTTCCCCCTCGTTGCCCCCATTTTCTGTGTCCAGTTTTGCTTTCTGTACCCCTCATTGCCCCCATTTTCTGTGTCCAGTTTTGCCTTCTGTTCCCCCCCGTTGCCCCCATTTTCTGTGTCCAGTTTTGCTTTCTGTACCCCTCATTGCCCCCATTTTCTGTGTCCAGTTTTGCTTTTTGTACCCCTCATTGCCCCCATTTTCTGTGTCCAGTTTTGCTTTTTGTACCCCTCGTTGCCCCCATTTTCTGTGTCCAGTTTTGCTTTCTGTACCCCTCGTTGCCTCTCTCCACTCCCGCCGCTGCGTCCCCTGCGGCCCCGCCCCCCTGACTGCCCATTCACTGCCCCTGCCTCCCGCCTCCCAGCTGCTCCTCCCTCCCACCTCCCCATATATGGCGGCCGCTGTGCGGCCGCGCAGCGGACGTGCGCAGCGGGCGCGCCTAAGGCAAGCCCGTCTGCGCCCGTCCGCGCCTGGACCGCGCCCAGCGCCAGAACCCCTGGGCCGTGCGCCCCCCGCTCCAGCCTCGAGGACCGACGCCGATACGATGCCACCACACTCCACGCTCTCAACCCAGGACGGACGCACAACTGCTTCAAGGCCGCCCCGAAATGCACCCATGGTCCCTTCACCTGCCGGAACTGCAGCTACACCAGCCTCAGAGCCACCGAAGCGCCCGCCAAGAAGTACCTCAACCACCTCCGATGCATCCTACTGAACACCCGCTCCGCACGCAAACACGCCGTCGAGCTCTGAGACCTGCTCGACACATCATCTCCAGACGTCGCCTTCCTGACAGAGACCTGGATGAACGACTCCTCCGCCCCCGACATCGCCATAGCCATCCCAGACGGCTATAAGATCACCCGTAGAGACCGCATCAACGCAGTAGGAGGAGGAATCGCCATCGTCCACAAGAACACCATCAGGGTCTCGACCAGCACCGACGACACTCTCAGCACCGCCGAACACATGCACTTCCAGATCCACACAGACCCCAACACCACCCTTAGAGGCACCCTTGTCTAAAGGCCCCCTGGGCCCCGACCCCAGTTCAGCGACTCCATCGCCGACTTCATCAGCACGCACGCCCTGACCTCTACCGACTACATCCTCCTCGGAGACCTGAACTTTCACCTGGAGAACAACAACGACAGCAACTCCACCACCCTGATCGACAACCTCGCCAACCTCGGTCTGAGCCAGCTCGTCACAACACCGACCCATTCCGCCGGCCACACGCTTGACCCCATCTTCTCCTCAAGCTCCCACGTCTCCTTCAGCCACACCACGGAACTCCTCTGGACCGACCACCGCTGCATCCATTTCACCTTCCAGAAACACACCACACACCACTGCACCCAACAGATCCCACGCCGCTGCTGGAGCAAAGTCACCGAAGACCAACTATGGGCAAACCTCGCTCTCAGCCCTCCCTCCGACCCATCCAACACCGACGACGCTGCCTGCAACCTCAGACGATGGATAGACGACTGTGCCAACACCCTCGCCCCGCTGAAAAACTCACCTACAGTGACACCACCAAAAGAGCCAGCTGGTTCACCTCGGAACTCCTAGCTTCCAAGCGTACCTGCCGGAAACTAGAGAAGAAATGGCACAGTGATAAGACACCGGACAGCCATGCAGCCCACAAAGACGCCATCCGTAACCACCACCACCTCATCAAGTCCACCAAGAGAATCTCCTTCAAAGACCGCCTCGACAACAACGCACACAACAGCAAGGAGCTCTTCAACATCGTAAAGGAACTCTCCAACCCCATCTCCAACACCAACGACATCCCGCCGTCGCAAGCCCTGTGCGATTCCCTCGCCACCTTCTTCCACCGCAAGATCGCCGACATCCACGACAGCTTCAACACCCAGACAGCCCCAACTAAGATCGATGCACCAGACCCACCGCACACCATCGACCACGACCCCCTGCCAGCCTGGGCCAGCGTGAACATCGATGACACCATCAAGACCATGAGCACAATACACTCCGGCTTCCCGTCAGACCCTTTCCCGCACCACATCTTCAACAAAGCCAGCAGCTCCATCGCACCCCACCTGTGCAACGTTATCAATCTCTCCTTCGAGACCGCGACCTTCCCAGAGAGCTGGAAACACGCAGAGATCAACGCCCTACTCAAAAACCCAAGGCGGACCCGAGAGACCTCAAGAACTTCCGGCCTATCTCCCTGCTTCCGTTCCCAGCCAAGGTCATCGAGAAGATCGTCAACAAACAGCTAACCCGATACCTCGAAGAAAACAGCATCCTGGACCCATCCCAATCAGGGTTCCGCAGCAACCACAGCACTGAGACTGCCCTCATCGCCGCCACCGACGACATCAGGATCCTGCTGGACAACGGTGAGACCGCAGCCCTCATCCTGCTGGACCTCTCCGCCGCCTTCGACACTGTCTGCCACCGCACTCTACGCGCACGCCTCCACGACGCAGGGATCCGAGACAAGGCCCTGGAATGGGCCACCTCCCTTCCTCGCCGGCAGAACCCAGAGAGTCCGCCTCCCACCATTCCGATCTGAAGCCTCCGAGATCATCTGCGGCGTACCCCAGGGATCATCCCTCAGCCCAACACTGTTCAACATCTACATGGCCCCGCTCGCACGCATCGCTCCGACAGCACGACCTCAACATAATCTCCTACGCCGACGACACTCAACGGATCCTCTCCCTCACCAAGGACCCCTCGCCGCCAAATCCAACCTCCATGAAGGAATGAAGGCCGTCGCCGATTGGATGAAGATCAGCCGACTAAAGCTGAACACGGACAAGACAGAGGTCCTCATCTTCGGCTCCAACCCCTCAGCCTGGGACGACTCCTGGTGGCCAACGACACTGGGAGCAGCCCCGACACCCACCGACCACGCACGCAACCTGGGAGTCATCCTCGACTCAACGCTCTCCATGGCCAAGCAAGTCAACGCAGTCTCCTCCTCCTGCTTCAACACCCTCCGCATGCTTCGCAAGATCTACAGGTGGATCCCGACAGATACAAGAAGAACAGTCACCCAGGCCCTCGTCAGTAGCAGACTTGACTATGGGAACGCCCTCTACGCGGGAGCCCCGGCCAAGCTCATCAAGCGACTGCAACGCATACAAAACGCCTCCGCATGCCTGATCCTCGATGTACCACGCCACAGCCACATCACCCCCCACCTGAGGAACCTGCACTGGCTCCCCGTCGACAGGAGAATCTCCTTCAAACTCCTCATCCACGCACACAAGGCACTCCACAAGACTGGCCCAGCCTACCTCAACAGACGACTCTTCTTCTACGTCCCCAACCGCCAGCTCCGCTCCGCCGACCTCTCCCTCGCCACCGTCCCTCGCATTCGAAGAACAACCACCGGCGGCAGATCCTTCTCCCACCTCGCTGCCAAGACCTGGAACACCCTTCCACTAAGCCTACGACAGACCCAAGACCTGCTGACCTTCAGGAGGCTACTCAAGACCTGGTTGTTCGACCAGTAGCAGCACCCCCCCCCTTTTTTTCTCCCCAGCGCCTTGAGACCCTCGCGGGTAAGTAGTGCGCTCTACAAATTCTGTGATTGATTGATTGATTGATTGATTGAACTGATGACTCTGCACCATGTCTGGGAGGAAGTGCGAGGAGAACTGCCCCATTACATTTGCCAACCACTGCCATATGCTATTTTTTCTCAAAACATCAGATTCATCAATCAATAGCTCCTTAACAGCTTGTCTCTTGACCTGAGGCTTTTTTTAAAAATTGCCACCAACAAAATGCCCTGATATTTTTGATAGAAGATACTGTCTGTAATGTATCCAAATTATAGTGAATGATGTGTGTGGTGTATTTTGCTATAAAAATATTTATAGGGGGGGGCGTATCTGGCATCTAAGAAATGTGTAATTTTTTTTCTAGCCGCACCGACCACCAGTGCCGAGGCCAGCAGTGATGGCGCCAGCCAGTCTGCAGATGCGGCAGCGGAAGGGGGTGAGCCAGCGGTAGTGGCGGGTGGTGGTAAGTCATATTGCTTGCTTATTGACAATTAGTTATATACTCACTGTAAAGGTGTAGTGTTGTTGACTTGTGAATAACATGTGAACACATAAGGAGTTGAGCTGCGTAACTAATGGCTGCTCCTATCTTCAACTCAGCAGAAAACGTTTCATGAACAAGACCTTTAACTATGGGTTGATGGAAAATGGAAGGATGGAAGGGGAAAGGACGGGTGAAATGTAATATATATGACTGAAAGAGAAGGATGCATGGATGAAAGCGCTGGATGCATATACTATAGGTGGCTGATAGCTAGGATGCATGGGTGGGTGAAGGATGCAGGAAAGGTATACGGGTAGGAAGCCTGCCTGGGTGGGTGAAAGTGTATGTGTAAAAGGATGCCTGCCTGGGTGGGTGGGTGATTGGAATCCTGTGGTGGTTTCTTTTGATCGAAATAAACTTGAGGATGCATGGGTGGGTAAATGACAAATGTATGTTGCTGAAAGGTTTGTTAAGATGAGACTAGAGTGAGACAGAGAGCCATGTTTGGATGGATGGCTATATGGACAGATGGGTGGTTTCAATGGTGAAGAGTGGATTGAGAGAATGTAAAACTTAAATGGTGATGAGTAGCAAAGCCAAGGGTGAAGAATTAAAAATAAAATACTAGAAGAACAATGCAATGATGAACGGAAAAATCCTTGGGAAGGAGAATAAGGGACTAGGGTGCTCCTCTGCAGTGTTGTTCTTCTCACCTTTACTTGCCTGGAATGTTTTTTTTGCATTTTTTTTTATTCAAAGGGTTGAGGAGGTGGTATTTCATACTCCTCCCTGAACTCACAGTAGTTTTTAAGTGCAACGTTATGTATCGTTCCTACCCACCCATCATCAATCACCCCCCTCCCTCCTTACCCATGGCATTATTTTTTATGTGTTTTGCTAAGAGCATTGTTTACAGTTTGTGTTTTTTCTTTCTTCATATGTAGCTACTCCTGCTGTTGATCCAAAAACACCTAGCAGGCAGGAGATTGCAGCCCGGACCCGGCAGCGGAAACTGGAGGCCACCAGGGCCGAGTACCGGCGGCTGGTGGCCTTGGAGGATGAGGAGGCAGAAGCTGCTGCAGATGCCCCAGGCGCCCAACTAGGCCACAACAACACCTACACCACACCGTCACTGCAGTCCAATGGGCGCCTGCCGCCATTCCACCATCACTGCTGCTCCCCCTTTTTTCTGCTGATTTGAGCGCCGCATCATGCTAAGGCTGGTGAATATTGAAGCCCGGCAGGAACAGATGGACAGGCACATGAAGAAGCTCCTAACCTGCCGTTAGTGCCCCCTTCAGCCCTTTTTTAATCTTTTTTTGGGTGGGTGGGAATTGGGGGATTGTTGGGTTATTCTTTATTTATGGACAATTTACTATTGGACACTACTTGGACATTGGTTGGGGTTAGGGAGATGGGAGTGCCAGGTGTGGGTTTGGTTTAGATTTGTTCAGGGAATAAAGTTTTCATACTTTTACATTATGATTATGAATGATTTAAAAAAACATTGTGGGGTTATTGTTTTACTTCACACTGCTGCCTTTGCCGCAGCCAGTTTTAAAAATCTGCTGGTAGTGTAAACAAAATAGTTATACGGTACCCTCCCTCGCCTACTACTCTCTCTCTGAAGTCTACTCTGCTACTACATATTATTATTAACCCCCAAGGACTCGGAGGCGGTGGGGGGTGAATTTCCATTGTATAGAATGATTGCCGTTCAAAAGTTAATCAACCATAGTTCACTTCTCTTACCTGATTAGATGAATCGAGGGCTGCATGGTTTCCCAAGGTGTCATGGTGGTGGTAGTAGTAGCAGCATGCATTGCTAGCGTTTTTTTTAACAGGCATTCTATTATCACGTTGAATGACCCTCAGCTGTTTCTGGGCTTTAAATGAATGGCTGAAATGAGTGCAGATTCTTCTGCAGGTAGACAGTATGTTGCTTACATGGTCTTCTTTTCTGAGAGAGTCCTGTGCAATGATGTTGATTCAGTGCGCCAAACACAGGACCCTGAAATAACCACCATCGGCCATGGCCTTAACTATATTACTGCCATTGTCTGTGGCAACAAATCCAATCTTAAGTCCTCTTGGTCGCAGCCATTCAAAGACCTTGTTGTTAAAGTCTTCCAAAATGTTTGCAGCTGTATGGGATTTCTCCATTGCGAACATCGCTACTGTGGCATGCTGCCGGGCAGCATTAAAAATCTCAGCAGTGTCAACACCAGCAGATATTTTTTCACTAGCCCCCACAAAGAGATCCAGTGTGCAGTGATGCACATGTAATCAGTCTCTTGGCAACTGGTCCACATGTCTGTTGTCAGGTGGATAGTGTGGACAGCACTCTGCTGCAAAGCTTGTCCAAGCAATTCAAGCACATTGTGATGTAGCGCTGGAACAGCAACTCTGGCAAAATCGGACCGTCTGGGAACCTTCCATTTCGGGCAGTTGGCTGCCACAAATTCAAGAAAACCCACCCCTTCAACAAAAGAAAAAGGAAGGAGGTCCAGCGCTAGCATTTTAGCCAGCTTCACGTTGTACAAATGTGCCATTGGGTGGTTGTGTTCATACTGCCCCTCTGGCCTAAACATGGCAGGAACAGTAGCCTGAATTTTTTTCTTTCCTGATGCCACTGATGTAGGTGACTTCTTGAGGCCAGGCAGTGGTAGGCTCAATGTGCTTTTCAGCGGGGCAGTCACTGTCCTCTGTTGCCTTGGTGTCTCGACCTGAGTCTTGTGCCATTGCGATGTTGCTGATGTGGGCGATACTACTGCACTGCTGGGGAGAGGGCTGCTTTGCGTAATGAAGGTGTTTTCTTCTCCTTCCACTGTGATTGGATTCAGATTCCCTGCTCAGCCAGCATTCACTCCCTTCTCCAAAAACACTTGCAGTTTTCGGGCCGCTAAAGTGTGCCTCACAACGGATCGTATGATGCTTTCTCAAATGGGTCGTTTGGCCCCCGGTACCATAGTTTGTGCCAAGCTTACCCCGACTAACACTTGATACGCAAATGGAGCATAGGGCAATGTTCGCCTCTTTCTGGCTAACCGAAAAGAAATCCCAAACTGGGGAGCTCAACTTTCTGACGCTGCTGGTGCCACTGCCAATGTCAGATGAACTGGCGGTAGATGGGCGTTTTGACGTTTGAATCTCTGGCTCTGCAGTACCTACTTCTACTGAGGTGGTTGTGGATGTAGGTCGCTGCCAGGACTTTGCAAATATGGGAGCTGGCGGTGGTTGGATCTGTGGTGCCACTGCCACATCCCCCCCCGGAAGTTGGGATGGGGCAACGTCGGTCTCCACTGGGACTGGGCTAACATCCATGATGACTGGCTCGTCGTCATCCTCCTCTTCTACATCTGCCTCCATAACTCTAAGGCTTTCTGGAACCTTCCTTTTCCCTAGCCTCGTCTCATGGTGTGTCTCACTCTCAGACTGAGGCAGGATCCAAGTGCTGTCTAGATCATCAGAAGGGAGGCTTGAAGAAGAAGATGATGCACCACTAACCCTCTTTTTTCTAGCTCGAGATCTGGAAGACAATGGATCTTCTGGTGCAGATTGCTCTACTTCCTCAGCATGAAGCTCAATCTCTTGAACTGCTCCTACCTTGGGAGGAACTACTATTGGCGGTTGTGGCTGTTGTTCTTGTTGTTGTCCACTTCTCTGACTTTCCTGCAATGATTGGGTACTACTTTGCAATAGAGATAAGTCAATGTCAACATCACTGCTCGTCGGCGTTGCCGTGATTAGACTGGCTGCCTCTGTGACAGACATGGGCTTGGGCCTAGATTGGGGTGGGTCCACTGATTTGGGGGTGTTGCTCCCAGCTTGCTCCCCAGAGGCCGGTGTGGCAGGCACAGTTTTTTGTTTTCCAAAAAACATCTGGGGCGACATACCAGTGGTGGTGGTGGTAAGCTCCTTCTTCTTCTCATTGGATACTTTATTGGTAGCAGTTTTAGGCTTAGCAATGGCACTTTTCTTTGGAGCAATTTTGAAGCTGGCAGATACTAGCAGTGGCACTTAGCTTCACAAGTTGAAGAGTTGTCTGATGTGTGGGGTCACTCACGCGTCACGCCATGCACAGGCCTTCTTTCTAGCAGTACTGCGAGTAATGTGTTGTTGTCTCTTGTTGTTGTCTTCTTGTCGTGCACCTAAAAGAAAAGAAGCAAGAAGGACATCAGTGAAACGTGGGATTGTTGCTGTTTTTGTTGTTGTTTTTTTTTCAAGTCAAGGAAAGCTTTATTCGATTGCATTTTTTTAACAATCATAAAAGCACATAAAACACACAGTACGTTTACAAAAATTGACACAAAAATTAATATACAATAAAAAAGACTTCTTAAAATTTGATATAACATTCAAGATAATTAAAATCAGGCGATATAAAAAAGACAGTGTGCCCAAACAGTCTCACTCCTTAGATCACTATACTCTTCCTTTGATGGAGTACTTTTTCAAATACATACATATCCTCCAGGCTATGTGCTCGTTTTCTAAAAACTGGAGTTTAATTAATGCTGGGCGACATTGCCTCAACCCCTGCGCTTTTAAAAGTGGAACCAACCACACCTTCCTTAACTACATATAATATTTACAAAATAGGATTAGGTGAATAGTCGATTGGGCCGAATGATTATCACAAGGACAAAGTTGTAATTTTCGGGCCCAATCATTCATTCTTGGAAAGGAAGCAAATCTATGAACAGTCCCCAATCTGAACCTAGTTAATAGCAGCCGATCATATCCACCTGGTACAAATGCTAAATATGGCTGCATACTAAAAGTGGTTAAAACCACCTGATGCTGCTGAACACTGGGCTTTAAAACCTCCCCAGACAGTCTTAACGTATCCAATAACTGGAGACCCTCCTTTTTTAAGTTCTTTCTAGTAATCAGCTGGATAGTGCTCGAATTAGTAAAATATTCTAGGTGACCTAAGTCTCCCATGAAATCACGCACATACTTAACCCATGGGATCTTTAAGGCCCCTTCCAAGTTCAAACTATCCCGTAGAATCTCCCTGTTTAACATGGTCTGTTCTTTTGACCAGATCCTGTGCCAGAGGAGAATTGGTTCCAGTTTTATGAGGTCGGATATATAAGGGAGGCCTAATTCAGCATAGCAAACATATGAAGAGGTACTGGCTGGAGCTGACAGGATATACCTTAGGAAAGCATTTTCCACTAGTTGTATCGGGGGCGTGTCTGCAAAACCCCAGACCCCCGCTCCATACATTGTGGTAGAGATACATTTAGCTTTATAAATTTGGATAAGCTCTCCTGGCGGTTTCCTACCCAGTTTTTTCGAAAAGGTGGCCAGCGCAGTTGTTGTCCTGATGAACGCCAGCTTTTTTGCAGTAACAGCCTGGGACCATAGATCATTCTGAATGAATAAAATACCAAGATATGAACAACTCTTGGTATTAGCTATTTTTTTCCCATCCACAGTATGGATGCAGAGAGGATTGGCGGGCACAGGAAGACAGCACCAGTCTGGGCAAAACCATTTGTGGTCTGAAACAGTGGCACAATGACCTTCGCAC
>CAWUFW010029277.1:0-19407 GCA_963921515.1 Calotriton arnoldi | reverse complement strand
AGTTGATATCTTATCATCTCCTCTTCAAAATCTCTGTACTCACACGAAACCGCCAGAATCCTTAGAGTGTCCATATAACTAGCAGCAGATTCTCCTGAAATTTGTGCTCTTCTGTAAAACTATGTTGTTTCTTAATGACATTCTTCCTAGCTTTGAACCTCACATCCAAGGATTTGATAGCCGATGCATACTCATCAATGACTCCACCCCCCTCACCTTCTCCTTCAAGAGAAAGATTTAAAATTTGCCGGCATTCTGAGCCTAAACAGTGATGGAGAATCACAAATTTCTTTTTATGGGCAAAGGAATCTCCTTCCAAAGCGTCCAAGTAGACTTCGAAGGCTTCCTTCCACTGTTCCCACTCTAGTTCAGGTGTTGTTGGACTTGGAGAGAAGACTGGTGGAGGAACCAAGGAATGTTGCATTATGATCCTGAGGACCTAGATCAACAAAAGAACCAAGTGCAGCTTAGTGAGTCCAGAGCTAAACAACTAAAAATATGATTCCTTAAGCAAAACGTGCCAGTCACTGTGTAATATGTAGAAGAAAAGTGTGCCAGTCTCTGTGTAATATATAAAATTTTATATAATATATGGCACTTGCAGAATGAGTCCCTTGTAATTAATTATTGCTCGGCAAGACGGTGTGCCTGTCACCGTGGTGCAGGTTACTGTAACACAAGAAAATTCTTGGCAGTTGCGAAACAGTGTGCGTCACTGAAAATATTCCATGTAGCTTTCCAAACAAACTTTTGACACGCTTAAATAGTAGAATGCGCGTCTCTGAAAATTCCTTTTAATCCACACTTGCAACCCAGTGGTAATGCTCACTTTCACCACTGAGCTGCGCTGTGTTGATGCGATGAATAACGCTCCTGCGACGTGTATGTGCAGCAGGAAGCACGTTCTTGGCTGGCACAACACAAGCACCCAGCAGAGATCCGCTTGACTAGAAAAAATACCTCATATAGCCGATCGCTATACCAGCTAAGACTGGTCTGCGAGTCTCGTCCTCAGCAGATACTGCGGTGCGGGAACAACACTTGAACAAAGACGCCTGAATCCTTGACGCGTGGGTTCTCCATCCTGCTGCCAACCCGTCACCACTAAAAGGACTCGGTGAGTACAACAACTTTATTGCAGTGGCGGCTGGTGACTTTTGAAAGTAGTGGGGCGTAAAAGTTGGGGTGAGTGTTGTGCCGCGAGCGAGCCTGACTGTCATAAGGGAAGTTTGGAGGGGTTCTCACCCCAGGAAATTTTTTCAAAAAGAGTGGGCAAATCGTGCATTTTAAAGCTAATTTATGAAAGCAAGAAGATTCATAAAGCAATTGTGAAAGTGCAGACTTGAAATATTTAAACACAAAAAATGCTCCAGATTTTACAGAATTAAAATTGTTCAACAGTTACTGTAGTGTGCAAATTGTACAGTTGAACAAGCAAGGTTTTCAATCTTCTTACCTGCACATAGGGCTGTCTCTGCACTGCATTTGGTTGCTAAAGCTGAAAATCTTCATGAAAAATCACTATGAGGTTAGTGTACCACGTTATTTTATTAACCTCGGATTCTGACTTGAGATGGAAGTATGCAGGGCTGGCTATTTGCCAAGTGTGGGGCCCACAGCCAGGCCCTGGAGCTTGTTGTCACCTGCTAATGTAGCCCACTGGCACCGAGTAAGCCATGTCCCATGGGAGTAAGAAAGGTGCCTCGCCTGCTACGGAGGCACAAAACCAGCACATCACCAAGAGGCCCTTTGACTCATTGGAGCGCACTGCCTGCACAGCCACTTTGAGAGCACTACTGTTAAGCAGTGAGAAGGAGCTGCAGGGACAGGAGTGTAACGCAGACTCTTGCAGGCCTTACAGTGGTGGAACCCCCTATGCCCCTAACACTTCAAGGGTCCCCCTACTCTCTGTCTTGTGACATGCTGTCTCTGGAAGGATCCTGCCGTTGCTAAAAGGTTAACTTCCTGTCACCGCTATCAACCTCTTGTCTTTGGGAGAACGAGGGAAGCAGGCTGTTTCTAACCTTAGCACTCTCCACAACAATCAGGAGCAAGCGGATCTCTTCGAGGGGAGAACCGGGGGCAGCTTTCTTCATCACCAGAGGCCGCCTACGCCTTCTTGCCTTAGTTCCTGCCCATTTAAATGCAGCTTGTTTCTACGCTCCGAGTACCAGCACTCTCCACCAACAACAGATTGCCTTCCCCATAGAAAATAATTTCCCGCCACCAGAAGTAGATCGCCTCTGCCTCAGAGTACCACCTGGCACGTGCGCATGTTCATTCACCAAAATCATTCTCTCCCGACGCCGAACGAGCACCGTCCGAGGCAGCACTTTCATTCACAAAAACGGCATGTGTACACTCTGCAACACACGATGATGCTCAACGTCAGATCACTTATTAAGGTTAACTAGTCACCTTTTGTTGCTGTGGATGTATTCAGGTGTTAGGCTGCTAGTAGTGAAGCAAACCCTTTTACCCAGACACTATTAGTATGTGTTAAAATGACAAATCGTGAAATAACACTGCCACAGAATGTTCGCTTATGTCGCATAATTTGCCTTTTATTTGTGCATAATTTAGTCAACCCAGCTGAATCATTGGCGCCTCCATTGCCACATAATTCATGTGGCCCTGTCTATAACTGATAATCGTATCCAGTTGACCCCATCTCAGTGGAGCCCAGGGATTGATTTAAGTGCCTGCTGCTGGTGGAGCCGCCACAGGCAGGTCAGCAAAGGGAAGAATAAATACAGCTCGGAGAAAGCTTGCACTTAAGCTCCTCTCGGCTGCACATGATCTGTGGATATACGGAAAACTCAAATTTCACAGCTGTCCTTATTTACTCTGCTGCTGGACTGGCTGCTCGAACTAAAACTCCTCTCCCAGCCAAGGAGGCTCAGGGCGCCTGGCACGTTTCTCGTTTAGCAAGTTAGGGGGAAAAAATGAGAAAACGGCCTAGCCAGCACCATAGACCGAAATAGCAGCAGTAAGGGGATGGTAAAAGACAGCATTTAATACAGGCACAGCAATTTATCGCTTAAGGGAAATTCTGCCTGCTTTCCAAAACCGTCCTTGCTTTCTCTTATGTTCAGAAAGAGGGTCCGACCTGGAAGTCAGTCTGTCTCCATTGACCAAGAAGCCTCCAAGGGGCCCATCGGTAGTGCGGGTGCCCCTAATTCAAACAATGGAAAAAATAGAAAAAAAGCACTAGGTCATGCGCCCTTGATAAACAACTGTAGGCGTGTAAATGAAATCTAATAGGCCGATCTGGCCTTAATACGAACCGGACTTCCACTCCCGGTTCGACTATTCATGCGTCTGTACTGCCTTTTCGGCTAATCACCGTAAATATACATAATGTCACGTTTACATAATGCGATTGAGAAGACTTGCTGGAACAATATTAAAGTTTGGCTTCCAACTATTAAAAGTTTTCCTCGTGTAAAGACAACATTCAGACAATCCGATAGTTCGTCAGAAAATGAGGAGATGCAATCTACGCCATCATATGCACACAGTATGAATCAAACACTTCCTCATGTCCGTAGTCGCGGCCGGCATTACGGGCGGTTGGGGGGTGGAAATGGGGTCGTTGCTGTGGGTGAGGCGGGGAGGGGTTTAATTAAATAAAAATAGGAAATAAAACTTTCTCAGCTTCAGGATAGGTCCGACGACCTCCGACTCCCGCCATCCTGCGCCAACTCCTGCAGCCAGCTCCTCGTCATCAGGACAGGCAGCCTCCCTCCCCTCCGCCAAGCAGCGTTGTGATTGGGGAGGCGCAGGGGAGAGCGCCCCAGCCGCGCCATTTTCTCCTGCATAGAGAAAACGGGAGAATGGGCGGTAGTGCTCGAGGGCAGGGGAGTGGCTTACCCACTGTTGTGGGTACAGACTGTTTGGTCGGCTCCAGGGACCGACCAAACAGTCAGTACCCACAACAGTGGGTAAGCCACTCCCCCTGCCCTTGAGCACGACCGCCCACCCTCCCGCCCCCAACCAGGCACTTCTGCTTTCTCGCAGTGCGAGAAGCAGAAACATAAAATGGTAGTTTTTACCATTTTATGTTTCTGCTTCTCGCACTGCGAGAAAGCAGTGGGGCGATGCCCAAACGCCCCTATGGAGGAGCCGCTGCTGCTTTATTGTACAGTTCGAGAAATACAACGACAGCAGGACATCACAGCTCCGGCTCCTTGTCCTTCTTCCAACCGCCTCCACATCGAACTCTCACCCCGCATTCTCTTCCCATGGGAACCTCTGCACTCTAAGTAGAATGCGAAGACCCAAAACCTCAAAGTGGAATGCAACGTACGCCTAAACTACAAAAATCACAGGAGCTCCTGTATTAAGGACTCCATGTTTAAGTAAATGTTAAGTAACTGCCGGGCGGCAATTAACATTAATATCTACTGGCTGAGCCATAGCTAACCAAATAACGATTCAAAGTGTAGCGACGCAATTCTGATTCACCTGGGGGTCAATGACTTAGCTGACTTAAAGTGGAGGCCACTCCTAGAGGCGATGAAGACAGACGTCACTGCTAAAGGCCCCTTTGTTTTTTTTTTATGATACAAAAGGTCTTCGCATGCACTCTGTCACGCGAGACGTAAGCAAGAGGCGATAAAGACAGACGTCACTGCCGTGGCAAGGTTGGTCCGTCTGGCGGAGGTTGTCTGGTTGGAGCTGATAACACGCTTTGAATTGAGGGCGGCGGTTGACCATAAAGTTGTTAAGAGGTCCAGGAGGAAGCTTAACATCTCTGAGTTCTGTAGGGGCAACGGCTGGGGATTTGTCAGGCACGGTCTAATTAACTTCAAGACCCCATGCAACTATGCGGAGGATGTGGTTCACCTATCCAGGGTAGGGATGGATATTTTCCTGTTGAACATAGTGGGAGCGCGTGAGCAGTGGAGGTGGGGGAGCTGTTTACAGTCGTGGAACCGCTGGTAGCGTGGCAGAAACAACACCCAAAACTGCAAATATTCGCACAGTAGCGCAGGAAGAGCCGCTCGAACACGGTCCTTGGGATGCCTCATGGCAGGGACACTGGAGGATGAGCGAACGGCCAAGAAAAGGGTCAGAGCCAGGCAGACACAGCACTTGCAACCCAGGCAAGCCCAGAGGGCTGCCTACGCAGGACATCTGTAGCAAGGGAAGCCTAGAGGACCCAGCAGGCGACACCAGTGGGCCTTTGAGCAAAGTGCTGTGCTGGAAGTGCTGCCAGAGCTGTGATTTAAAGTACTTATGGTGATGGAGTAACATGATCAGTGATTTAGGATCTCTGATGGAGATGCTGGTTATCAAGCTGAATTTTTAAAACAATGCATGATGTATGGCTCATATTAATGACTGTTGATTTGGGATGATTTATGACCCCTCTTATTAATGATGTTAATAAAATGTGGCATTTACCCACCAGAAAGTTCTAAGGGCCAGATGTATGACCATTTGGAATTGCGACTCGCAAATTGCGAAAAATAGCGAGTCGCAATTTGCAAGTCGCAATTCCAAATGTACAACAGTGTCAGGGACACTGTTAGCGTTTCCCAATGGGGTCGCAAAATGCGAGGCTCATCAATATTCATGAGGCACTCGCATTTTGCGACCCCATTGAGAAAGGCTGGCCCTCCCAGGGATGGTGGCCTGCTTGGCTCAGCAGACCACCATGTCTGGATCTGCTTTTAAATAAAGCAGCTTCTTTTTTTAATGCAGCCAGTTTTCCTGAAAGGAAAACGGGATGCATTAAAAAAAAAAATGAAACGTTTTCGTTTCATTTTTTAAGGGCAGGCAGTGGTCCCTGGGACCACTGCCTGCCCTTAAAAAATATTTTCGCATGCATTTGCAAAGGGGAAGGGGTCCCCTGGGGACCCCTTCCCAATTGAGGGGACCCCTTCCCCATTGCGACTGTTTTGCGACCGCAATTTCGGTCGCAAAACAGTCATACATAGGGCTCAGAGTCGCAATTAGGAAGGGACGCCCTTGAAACGCCCCTTCCTAATTGCGAGTCGCAAACGCTATTTAGCGAGTCGCAAATGAATTGCAACTCGCTAAATAGCGTTTGTACATGGCCCTGTAGGGTTTGCGCATGCAAAAAAGGGTCGTACATCCGGCCCTAAGTCCCTAATACTCAAGGAATGGCAGAGGGTGTAAGGTAGACGGCATGAAACCCTGAGTGGTAACTCGCCCACCTGGGGTGGGTTATAAAGAGACAGAGCCGATGATCGGTTAAGACAGGAGGGAGGGAGGGGGGTGTGTGTGTGTGTGTGTGTGTGTGTGTGTGTGTGTGTGTGTGTCTGTCTGTCTGTCTGTCACGTCTGTCTGTCACGTCTGTCTGTCATTGGTAATTGCAACACACTCTGGCCCTCTGGGAATTCCCACTGCTCGGCGGAGGGGAACGGACTCTTCTGTCCAGCTTCAGTAACCCCAGGCTTCTCACTACAGCCCTTCACATCAGCACAGGGATCAAAGGTGACAAGCAAAGGCCTGGGAAACATCAAGAGTGCATGAGTGAGACCATTTATATAGCGCTCACAAAGGAACAAACTTCTCTTGGCGTGCCAGAAAACCTGTAATTGGGCATTCACACTAATCTGCTAATTGCTTCACTGGTGTCACCCCAGACTCACGTCTCTGAGCTATGGAGATAATGGTTTGAATTCTGTGTGCCTGTGCTTCCTCCTCTCCGACCCCACGCTAAGCACTGGAATGCTGGCTGCAGCCTTGTAGTATAATTTTGAGGATGATTGCGATATATTAAGAAACACGCCAGTGTTTTCAAAAAATTGTTTCCATGCTTACAGCTCGAAGACAAAATTGTAGCATGAAAATTGATTTTTATCATACAGTGATTTATCACTTGTTAACACGCTTTACTATTGTCATGTCCTTTAGGCTAGTCCTGTCATGTATACCCCTATTACATACATTTGTCCTATCCACACAACAATAACGATTCTAAACAGGTGACATTTTACCTAGTAGTTTGCTCCTGTCTCTTCGACACCAGGCTCTAAGTATTCTATCATAATCCCTGTACCTGAAGTACATGTTCCCAGGCACGGCAGAATTATTCTGTATAAGGGTCACCACTTTTTTCATCCTTGGCCAACAGCCAGCTGTGCATGATCACACTTGTTTTGAAAAGCATTGGTGATTGTTTTCAAAACATTTATGATTGTTTTGAAAACATCCATGATTATTTGAAAAACATATTGATTCTAGAAAAAACCCTGAAGTGACCACTTTAGTATAAAAGACCCTCACTCCCCCCTACAAATCAGAGGAGAATTCCTTCCAAGCTGACACGGGGTCCTGCATGCTGAATCTTCGACAAGCAGCGGTCATCATCGAAGCAGAGACTGGGTCCTTCGTTCTCTACCATCAGGTGAGGGGGCTGGTTCTTCCCTAGGGGTTTCTTGGCTACACACATATATACATATGCATGCTACACATACAGATCTAGGCTAGGTACATTTAGGCAAATTACTTAGGGAGGGCATTTTAGGAATATGCAAGTGCTACTGTTTTTATCTGAACTTCTTATGTTCATCTTATTAGCACTATGGTAGAAATGTATCTAGTATTTACTATATTGGTACTAGCAATCTCTTTCGTATGCTTCTGTCTCCTGATTGTCGCAGCAAATATGTTTTACACGAGGCTGTCGCTGGACCAATAAATTCTTATTGAAACGTCCTAATCGCCAGTCTGTGTATTTTCTGAGAGAAAGCAATCACGAGTGTCTGAGCGAAACGTACTGTACTGTTTTCCACGATCCCTGTGGAATCAGGGTTGTCATGTTCAGTGGTTGCCAGAGACTACCTACACCACTGTAGAATACAGGGGGGTGGTAGTGGCACTGTAGAGCTAGCTGGTCTAACGGCTGACATATCCTGTGAGGGTGTCCGGAAGCGGTAGGGACACCAAGCTCTCAGTTTAGGTCATCCAAAACGCGCAGGTCCTGGGGATTCCTAGGAACTACACGACACTATATAAAGTAATTCGCATACCTCACAGTACTCACCAACCCGTAATCGAGTTGTCTTGCAAGCAAAACAAACAAAAAAAAATTCTTGCAAGGAAAACAAAAAAAAAGGAAAAAGGATCACAATCCGAGCGAAGTAGTGCGGAAGAATACTAATTAAGAAATCAATTAATACTTGGTCCATGCTCCAGGGAGGAAACAAACACACAGAGACAAACTGAAGCTGGAACGCTCACACTTGCTCACCATGAAAAGCAAGCAAATAAAAGTGACTATAAAGCCAACTAATGGTAAGCAATCGGTGGGCTAAAAGACCCTTTTTAGGTTTTTTTTTAATGACACAAAGGTACTCACATGCACTCTGTCAGGCGAGACCTAGACAAGGTTTTAAAACAATCTTCTTTCATTCAAAAGGGCAGGGCAGCAGCAAATAACACATATAAGTGACTCTTTATGGTTCTCTTCTTTTTGTATATACACACACTCTCCCACCTACATCCAGAGGCCAGTGGAGAATACAAGATGACTTATAACATTGACATTCAACTTAACTCTTCGTTAAACCTGTGTGTAATCTTAATCAAGCAAGCATTATGAATGGTTTGTATGTTTTGCTTTAGTGCCGGGGAGAGTCATCGTAGTTTGCATGTTTCACAAGGGCCTTTCTTGTCTTCCTCTGATTTGCATTTAGGTGGGTGTGGTATCCTCCACTGTAGGGGAACCCTGTTCGATTCACTCACCCCTCCCCTGCTCTTGTTATGGTTTGTACCCCTGTGACAGGCTTTAGAATGTCACGGTGGGGAACGTTCTATGTTGAGCTCCCTGCGTGGAGTGTTTGACAGAGTGCGTTCAGGACGACAGCTGCGGCTGGGGTCCTGCTGTACTGCTAGAAATAAACATCACCTTTTGTATAATCTACGTTTCCTGTGATTCAACTGAGGGAGGAGCGCTTATCTTCATTTCACACTGGTGACGGAGGACGGGATTAAGGACTCAGCAAGTACAACAGAACTGGACCTCAACATGCTACTGAACGATGCTGGATGGTGTCCAGTAACGGTACTGTGAGTACAACGAGGAGGGTTTCTCTCTACCCTTTGGGAAACAGTATTCTTCAAGAGCGTTGCGCTTTTACGTCCCCGAAGCACGAGTACTGTCCGCTCCTTTCTTTTTTTTTTTTTTGTCAGAAAAGCTGTATTCCTTACCTTTTCTTACGGTGATCCTAGTTTATCGCATCCTCCCAACATCTACCCACGATACACTTAAGACTACAGGATTGGGACGTAACAGGTTGCCATCACCGGTCATCCCCATCGGGTGTCCTCTTCCACGGACGCTCTGTCAGCTGAGTGAGCGGTGCATCAGCTCTGTTGGGGAGAGCTTTGTGGGCAAGGTGTACTCCGCCAGTCGCACTGACTGGCACAGCCCTGATGCAGCTTTAAGCGGAACATCACGTGGGGTCACCTGTTGAAGTGGCTCCGTGAGCCGTGCCGTGCTGTTGGGTTCCGCATAGTGTGTTTCTGCCAGTTGCGCTGACTGGCACAGCTGGATTGGACTCTGAGGGGAGAGGATCACTTTGTCCAGGCCGCTGCCCTGCGGGTTGGAGCTTGAGCGGCGCTGGTCTTCGGCCGCAGTTCTCGCCTCACTCTCCTTCCTGGCAGCAGGCAGCGGAAAGGAAAGGAAATTCCAAGCCAGGCACGCTGACTGGCACAGCTATTGTTTTCGGAGTTTGGTCAAATCCGCAGCAGGGCTATTGGCGCCTTTTCGCCTGTCAGGTGTGTGGCGACTGCACTTGACAGGAGGGCTATTCACGCCCTTGGACTACTTTTCAAGCGCATGTATCATGCCGGTCGCGCTGACTGGCACAGCTCTACAACATTACATAAGGGAGTGAAACGTTTGTGCTGCCTGGTTGCGTAATAAACGGTAGCCAGACCCGCTGACTGGCACAGCCTGTCATTCACCAGCCGTTCGAATTTCATTTACCTCAGGAGTATTTCCCACTCAGCGTGTAAAAAGGGAGGCTGCCGTTGTCTTCACCCGTCTCCTTCATTTTAGTGTGTGGGTGGTCGGCGTAGAGTGACCCTGCTGTTCAAGGAGGGCAGTCTCGGAGGAGGTTAGCTTGTGTGGTTGAACTGTCGAGGGTAAAGAGACGGTCCCACTCGACGAGCAGACTGTGCGAGGAGCCTTGGTACTCGCAGGAACTGATTATTAGTTGCACAGCGCCCCCTAGTGGACTTTAGTTAATACTCTTATTCATTCATTCATTTCACTGCTCTGCTACCTGAGATTGTTTCTTTTCTCACTCACATCCTGGTGTTCTAACTATTCCTTCTGACCTCTTTATAAATACTGTCAGACTAAAGGGTAGTGTTGTAGTTCTGTACTGCAAGGAACTTTACTAATAAGACTGATTAACCCAGGGAAACATTATTTTACATCTGTGTTTTCTGGTAATATTTGCTGTCCCTATTATCCATCATGCAGAATGTCACACCACCGCCATTTTTCCTGACTACTCCACGGGAACCAGTTTTAAAATGGAATAAGTGGAAAAAGGTCTTCCAAAACTACGCAGTAGTATGTGGTCCAAATTTGGGACTATAAAGGAAAGTGGCATTACTGTTGCACTATCTGGGGGCTGAAGGGCAAGAGATCTTAGAACACCTTCCTGATTTGAACGCAAACGACGCAAGAGGTTTGAATGAATATGAAATTAGTCTGAGAAAATTCATCCACTTGCCAAAAATTAGCACATTTATGGAACGATACCATTTTGGAAAGAGAGGGCAGAAGGAGGGGGAAACAGTAGAGGAATTTGTCTCTGAGTTGCGAAAGTTAGTGGCTACATGCAAGTTTGGGGGAGCTTGTGAGGAGCGGATACGTGATCAATTTCTTTTAACGTGTAAAATTGAACGAATACGTGAAGAGTTGTGGTTAAAAGATGACCCGCCCCTTGGGGAGGTGCTCATCGTGGCGAAACAGGTAGAGCACATGATGCAATGTGTGAGCAAAATAAAACAAGATTGCAAAGGGAAGGCCAAAGTGAGTGAAGTCTCTGTTGAGAGTGAGAACGTGCTTGCAGTCCAAGGTCCTAAAAATGAACAAAAGGAGAATAAGGGCAGTTGGAGTTTTAAAGGAAGTTGTTACAGGTGTGGCAAACCTGGACATTTAGCGAATAACAGGGAGTGCCCTGCCCTAAAAGCTACATGCAATAAGTGTGGTAGGAAGGGTCACTTTAGACAATGCTGCAGAAGTATTGCTAATTACAGGAAATACAACAGAGATGACACTACCCGTGTCTGTGACGAAATTGTGTTACAGGTTCAGAGTGAGTCAGTGAGCAATCCTAAAGATTTCATAGCAGTAGAGGAGACAAGAGTTGAAGCGATGTTTGATTCGTGTTCTAAACTGACAATCATATCTGCGGAAGATTTTGAGAAAGTATCGAAGGAAAAATTGACCCTGCAGAGAATGGATGTAAGACCGGGTGGCTACGGTGGGCAACCCATACAGATGAAGGGTTACTTCTGGGGCACTGTAGGATACAAAGACAGGCTTGCGGTCGCTAAGATATGTGTCCAAGAAGGGGGATAACATACTGGGTTGGCAAGCACAAAAGGATTTAGGCATTTACCTCAATCCTAACAAGAACCCTCAAATATTGGTACAAGAGGTGGGGAAAACACTGGAGGGGATAGAAGAAGAATTCAGGGATGTTTTCACCAAAAAGTTAGGATGCCTCAAACACTATGCCCACAGAATAAGACTCAAACAGAACTCCAAGCGCCTGTCTCAGCCAAGGTTAGGAACCTACCCATTTCGATACAGGAAGCAGTGAGAGAGGAGTTAGAGAAGTTGTGCAGGTTGGAGGTGATCGAACCAGTAGAAGCCACTGAGTGGTTGGCACCCATTGTTGCAGCGAGGAAGGGGGATGGCGCAGTGAGTTTATGCATTGATCTAAGAGCACTAAACAGGGAAGTTATAGTTGACAAGTACCCTCTGCCGAACATTTCACAAATGATGAGCAGGTTAGCGGGGGCAAAGGTATTCACTACACTTGAGCTAACCTCTGCCTACTACCAAGTCAGGCTCCACCCTGAATCACAAGAACTCACAGCGTTCATCACGCCCATCGGGGCCTACAAATTCAAGCGCATGCCGTTTGGACTGGTGTCCGCTGCCGCAGTTTTTCAAAGGATCATGAGCAACCTCCTAAAGGGCATACCTGGGGTTGTGTGCTACCAGGATGATGTTCTGATTTTCGGGGAGGATGGTACACAACACAAACTCGGGCTCAGACAGGTGCTGAAGAGATTCCAAGAACGGTGAAGAGAGAAAAGTGCAAGATTGGACGTGCTGAGATAGAGTTCCTGGGGCACAAGGTGACAACGGAGGGCATTCGCCCTAAGGCGGATCTGCAAAACACCATTCTTAACCTTGCTCCACCCAAAAGCAAAGATGAAATCAAATCCTTCATGGGAATGGTGGAATTTTAAAGCAAATTTGTTGAGAACTTTGCCAGACGCACATATACTATCCGTAATCTACTAAGGAAAGGAGTAACATTCGACTGGAGTGAGGCGTGCCAGAAGGAGTTCGAAGACACAAAGAAGGCATTGGCTGAAGCTCCTAACCTCAAATCCTTTGTACCTGGCAGGAAGACCGTGTTGACCACCGACGCCAGCTCCAAAGGATTAGGAGCTGTTCTGATGCAAGTAGGAGAAGGTGGAGAGGAAACAATAGCGTTTGCATCTCGCTCGATACGAAAGGCAGAGTTCAACTACTCGGTGATCGGGAAAGAAGCTTTAGCGGCACATTGGGCCGTTAACAAGTTCAGAGACTTTGTGTGGGGAATGAAGTTCAACCTGAGGTCCGACCACAAGCCTCTGGTCGAAATCTTCACCAAGAAGGGGCTAGACTTAATCTCAAGCAGAATCAGACGGTGGGTTGTGAGTCTCCAAAAGTACACGTTTGAGGTTGAATATGTACCTGGGGTGAGGAACTTTGCAGCTGACTGCCTCTCTCGTCTGGTGAGAGAAGAACGTGATGAAGTAGTCGACGTGGAGGAGGAAGATGGGGCAGACAAGGAGATGCAGGCGGAGAACTTGTGCGTCGTCACCCAAGGAGCCGTAGAAGAAAGACGCTGGAAGGAAACCTTGAGAGCTGACGTGCTCCTGCAGAGGGTGTGTGGAAAGATTAAGGGTGTTTGGATGGATCAAGACAAGCGGGAAGAGACACTTAGACCGTTCTGGATGGTCAGAGACAAACTATCCATCGCCGATGACTGTCTTTTCAGGGGTACAAGGTTGGTCCCTCCTGAGACTTTGAGAGAGAGTTTGGTCAACTTGGCCCATGAGGGGCACCTGGGAATTACCAAAACCAAACAGAGGTTGCGGCTAGACTATTGGTGGCCCAGCATGGATCTTAAAATCGAGAGGAAAATAAGAGACTGTGTACCATGCTCCACCAGCGACAAGGTTCTAAAACAACACACACTTCCCATGCACTGTAGGCCTCTTCCTGTGGGTCCGTGGGTGGATGTGGCTTTTGACATCATGGGTCCCTTGACAGGGGAACATCGCACACCTTACATACTGGTACTCATAGATCTTTACTCCAGGTGGCCCGAAGTAATGTTTGTGTCTGAAATCACCACAAGGGCTGTCATAGACTTCCTGCTAGAAGTGTTTATCAGGGAAGGTTTGCCAAGTAGCTTATTGACGGACAATGGGGTGCAACTCTGCTCAAAAGAAATGAGAGAATTCTTAGAGTGCAATGGGATAGAACACAAGCTATGTGCACTTTATCACCCAGAGACGAATGGAATGGTCGAACGATTCAACAAGACCATCAAGGAGGGTATCCAACTAGCGAGGGCAAGTGGGTTGTGCTGGAAGGACGAGGTTTTGAAACGTCTAGAAGCCTACAGACTGACCCCTCATCAAACCACAGGCATGACACCTTTCAAATTGCTCAAAGCTAGAAAACCCAACTCAAGGTTAGTACCAGGGTGGATGAAGTGGTACAAAGGTTGGACAGATCACTCTAAAGAGTCACAGTGGCGGGACAGAGAACGCAAGGCCATGACTGATAGGAAAACCAGATTTGATAGATTACATGCAGTCAAAGACATGGGATTCCGGGTGGGGGACCTGATCAAAATTAAAGCACCCTCTGGTAGAGCGAATTGGTCCGAGTTTACTGAGCCCACCAAACTTGCAAAATTGTTCAAGAATGCTGTAAAAACTCAAGAAGGGAAGATTTGGAACCTGGGGAGGGTGGTGAAGTACACTGCTCCTACTGTGGACACCAACAACCCTTTGGAAAATGAAAGTAGAATCCAAAGTAGTGCCAGGTCGCCAAATCCGGGGTGTTCAAGATAGGCCAACTCTTTTCCCAGGGCAAGTTGCAGGAAGGTTTGCCGCCCAAAGTATTTGGAACACTATGTTGACAAATAGATTGAGTCATCATTTACTTTCCCCCCATGAGCACTGTGTTCTTTTAAATGTGTAAAGGAGGGGGATGTGTGGTCCTCCACTGTAGGGGAACCCTGTTCAATTCACTCACCCCTCCCCTGCTCTTGTTATGGTTTGTACCCCTGTGACAGGCTTTAGAATGTCACGGTGGGGAACGTTCTATGTTGAGCTCCCTGCGTGGAGTGTTTGACAGAGTGCGTTCAGGACGACAGCTGTGGCTGGGGTCCTCTGCTGTACTGCTAGAAATAAACATCACCTTTTGTATAATCTACGTTTCCTGTGATTCAACTGAGGGAGGAGCGCTTATCTTGATTTCACAGTGGGGTTTCACGCAATTCTGTTCCACTATTCTGTGGGGTGAGTCTGAGAGATCTAAGGTATTTGGGGCATGAGAGTTTACAAAATTCTTTAGATAGGAAGCCTAGGAATGGGGACAAGTTTTTTGAAGCATTGTGATTGAAGCTCGATTGCCATAGTGACTTTCTTCATTCCCAGAATATCCACAGTCTGTGGACCCAGGCTTTGTGGTCAGGTAGATGATCTATTTCTCAGAGAGAGGCGATGACTTGTTCAGTAATGCATAAAACTATAACAGTTTGTTTGTCCCTTGGTGATCAAAGAGGTTAAGTTTATTAGAAATGTCTTGGATAAATCTGGGGATTTGTGTGTCAAATATTGTGTCGATATCGGTCAGCACGGGCTTCCAATAGTGTGTGAGGTTAGGAAAGTGCTGTGGTTGATGGAGCAGGGTGACACGGCTGCCACATTTCCTCCGGCACTCTTCTAATCTCATTGAAGGCTTCAGTCTTACTGGTGTCAGATACCAGCATCTGCTGTGAACGTGAGGAGCGGAAGGACTTGGGTCCTGCTGTTTCTGCGCTCTTATCACATACTGCCTGGGCTGCTTTGGGTACTGGAGGTGAGTAGAGACATCAGGCTCTATGTTTTCTTGAGAAGCCACAGTACCCTCCAAATATGTGCCAGCTATTGTTTGGTGAGTGAAACACTAGCTCAGATTCATCCTGTTGTACTCTATCATGTATCTGAGCTGCGCTGTTTGACAATGGTGGAAATTCCCAATCACCCTCTGTCTGGGCAGTAATACATAATTTTCTTGGCCAATCTTAGTTTCTTTTTGTGTGGGTCAGCCTGTCACCGATGAGAGAAAAAGTCCCAAAATGCAACAAGGAAACATCAAGAGTTTGTTTTGCAACTTTACCCATTGTGGCCATGTGGGTAGCTGGGGTATTTGGGCCCAGGCCTATCCGCCACCCAGGGTATCCTACCAAACCCAAGTATTTGTGAAAACTAAACACCCAGAAGAGTCCAGCCGTGGTGTGGCTTATATAAATCCCATACTTTTTCTTACCCAGACTGCCCTTTAAACATCATATTTTGGCTAAAATCAAAACTTTTCCCCCCATTTCTGGGAGGAAACATTCTAAAATCTGCAGAGATCCTACCACCAAGCGTTCCCACTGTAACCTACTAGCTTGTTTAGGTTTATCACCCCTGACAGGAAAAGGTCAAAACTTGGACTGTGAGAAGTCAATTTGGTGTCAAGGGGTTCTTCACCTAGTTATAGTTTTGGTCTATTCCAATGACGTGCATTAGCTCTACCCACAGGAGACAGTGGTTTAATCGGGAGAGGTGTGGAAATGCAGGGTGGTCAGAGTTTGATCAATGAACAGAAGTACCTGAGTTTTCTGTCACATTAATATGAGAAAAATACACGTTTTTTACCCTTACTTTAACGTTTGCAGGGAATTCTGTGCAAGAAAATGTGTTGGGCTCTTCTTGAGCCACACTGACCTGGACTTCCCTCCCTGTGCATAGAGTCTTCAGAAATGCTCAGGTTTGATCAGTTCCCTGGCTGCTGGCTGGCAAAGAAACCAAACAGTGCAGCCATTAATCATGGTACGTGAAAGGAAATTGGGATTTCTTTGGGAGTTCTATTGGCATATAGACTGGCAGAGAATTGGGTAATGCCACTGATTCTGCGCCCCCCCCCCCGAGGCAAAAATACTCCTTTGTGCCAGAGGGTGGGGACTGATACCAACATGGTCCAGCACCCCACAGATAAGGGTGGTTACTACCTATCTACCAGTCCGAGGTGGGTTAGTAGGTCCATTAGACTATCAGGGTAAAAGGTGAGAAACAGAACAGGGTGCGGAAATTGGCCATCCTCGCACTGAACTGCATCCCCCACCGCCCCAGCAACCAGATAGCCTTTCTGGCTCCCGGGAGGCAGAATGGGTTGTTAACCCCCTCTTTCCCAGCCCCCATGTCAAACTATGCCCAAAAGAATCCAAATTTCCCCTCTTACCATGGGATGCTGTGTAGGGCTTTAGCTGTGGGTGTGCGTCCTGATGGATCAATCCCCAACCAATTTTTTTTAATCTATCCCTGACATCCAGTTATCTTTCTGCCCCCAGAGACTTAGATTTGAATAAATCCCCCAATCCCCTGCCCCGCCCCGAGGTGGAAAGAATGCTTCGTCTCTAGGGTATGATCCATTGCCCTGCCTTGCTGGCCTCCAACCCATTTTAAAAAAAGTATGTGTGGCATCCAGTGGGCTGTCTGCCCTCCCCCACCCCCAGTGGGGCAGATTCAGGGTAAATTTCCCAATGTACACCCTGTGAGGCAGAAAGACTTTTGAGGTCTTTAAGGACTGGAGAGGTGTGGTGCAGCGGCAAGGGCAGCTGACTTCGGAGCACAGGGCTCACAGTTCGATCCCTGGCTCCGGTTGCAGCTCAGCTCAGCACCATGTGACTCTGGGCAATAGCTCACTTAATTTCCACGACGGCCCCCAGCGCCTTGAGACCCGGAAGGGTGAGTAGTTCGCGCTTTACAAATACGGATTTAGATTATTTTTTTTTAGACTAGGAGTATGGCCTGATGCATGGGTGGGCTGACCCCCAACTCTGTCTTTTTATCAAAATAAAAAAAGATCCCTGTTGTCTAGTGGGGTTTTTGCCTCTCCCACCCCTCCCCGTGGAGGGCAGATTGGTAGTGAAGTCCACAATTAGTCCCAACTCCCAGGGGGGCAGAAAGAATGTTGGGGCTGTTAGGCGGGGTGGGGGCATGACCCAGTGCCAGGGTGGGCCGCCGCACCCCACTGCATTTATTTTCTGGAAACTTAATCTCCACTGTCTAGAGGGCTTTCTGCCCCCTGCACTCCCCAATCTGCCCTCTCCAGGACAGCAGAAAGGCTGAATTGTATTTTCCAGGAGGGAGGGAGGGAGGAAGCACTTGCTCATGTCCGGGCCCTTCTCCATCCCTGGTGTCTAATGGGTGGATTCCTGTTTGGGATCACCATCCTGCAGCCATCCCCAAGCAAGCATCCACTCGGGGATGTACTGTTGAAAAGGGGTACCACTCCCACGTTTATTAGTGCTCGGAGCACCACCCAAATTGAAAGCAGCCACCGATTGCTTTTGTTTTCATATCATGGCTGCTTGTCCCACAATATGGAAAAAATAATAATCTCAAAACTCCGAGTTTCAAGCAAAAACAAAAAATCCTTTTGGTGCAAGCACAAGATATATTTTCTACACATATGCAGACGATGAGATGTCCACATACTTTGCAGTGCGGGGGACGTGAACATCTCGTCCTCTGCATTTAAGAGGTTAAGAGCTGGAAGGAAGTCTGGAAATGAACTATGTTTTCTGGATAATCGACTGACGATGCTTAGATACAAATCAGGCAGACACTACAAAGAACGTCATGGACATACTAGCTGCAGACACATTTATGTAATAATGTTAGACAGAGGAACAGTGGGGAGTGCTGCTCGTCAACACAGCTTAGGAAAGTATTGCTAGAAGTTCCTCAGCACGAACATATGGTCTTCCACTAAATTTTCGAACATTTCAGGAACTGTGCTAAATGTATCGAATATTAGAACACAATCACAAACGTTAGTGCTGTGCTTAACTTCCACTTTTGCCCAGTCCAATATGGTAACTGTTATGACTGCAACCAAATAGGATGTAAGTGTTTAAAACTCAACCTGAAGTTCAAGCTTATCTGTGTGGAGAAGCAAAGCGAATGATGTTGGAGTGAGTGTGATGCATGTTCTGTAGAATGTGTTACCTAGGGGACCCCTCTCATTTGGCGATTGAGACTTTTGTACAGATAATGAGTGCATCATAGGGAGCGATATTTCAATTTAAAGTCATTACAAATAGCATCTCGCTTGGAGATGATGCCTTGCTTTCTAATAACTGGGGCATCTTTACTGGCAGTTCAACTGCCTCTGTTGTTTAAATTATGTAGATCAGTTTTGAGGCCTGTAGGAGAACTAGGCTGTTCAACTATAACTCTATTGGAATTAATGGCGCAATTAGAAATCCGCGGCACAGCGCTCTTCTTCAGTCTGAATAATCAGTCACTGCTACAACTGGAATCTCTTCCTCACACTGCTTGCTAGTGCCAATTACAGGGTACTGGGGCTGCATTTGCTATTCGAGTTTGAATGAAGTAGAAATGGCAAAATGTTCCCATGGCTTATTGGCTTGTCAATAGCAGGTCTTGCCTCTCCCTATCGGTTCACTCTTTTCTTCAAGACAGGTAGATAAGGGTTGTCCCTTCCTAATGCCACCTCTAAACCTAATAGAAGGCAAGCAAAGATCATGTATTGCAAGGTGCCAAAAAAGGAAGGAAGGTGATCTTTCAAGATGAAACTGCTAGCACCTTGAGAGAGAAAAAGAGCATTAAGCAACAAACAAAAAAAAACACCAATACATAAGGACAAAATAATCACGCATAGTCATGAGAAGAAACAAGGGAATGACATGGAAGTCGGCATAAAACACAACAAAGACGCAGTGTCCCCGAGCATTGTGGCGCAACGGAATTGCAGACATTACTGCTTAAATAGTGTTCCTTACTAGCATTTCTTCGCCTTCTAGTGGGAATGTCTCTTTGAGCTTCATAACAACA
>CAWUFW010029276.1:0-19410 GCA_963921515.1 Calotriton arnoldi | reverse complement strand
TAAGTGTGGTCTGGTTTTGAAGTCCTGATGGGTGCTACATTTGAGTTAAAGCCGCCCCAGGTCTGGAGACCACCAGGACCCTCCAAGCAGGCAAGGACAGAGCCCTTAAAGAGCAGATACTGTTATCAGGAGGAAACATTTGTGGCCCAGGTACTGCACAGGAATGAAGGGCCTTCCAAGTTTGAGGCACTGCGGGTAAGGAGCAGTGTTTGCCCTGACTTTGGAGAACCCCCATGATCACTGGTTTAGGAAGCCCCTACCTGCTCTCTCTAATGGCTGGGAAGTATTCACCTTAGCTGAGCACTGAAAATGAATTTAAAAGCTGTGCAAGGGGGCCAAGATATTCAATTTTAAAACTGCTGCTGTCTTCTCTTCTTGTGGGTGCCCTAAGGTTTTGGGCACCCATCGTCACCAAAAATCTTAAGCACAGCCACACAGTGCGAAAAAATTGGCCTTGGAGAGTGCAGTCTCAGAAAAGTCCCTAGCTTAAACTTACATTTTTAAGAAATCTTTCTATTCCTGGCCTCAAAACTAGGAAAATGTTAACCACATTGAGCAGTCACACAAAGATTATCCTCTTCCAAGAAAGAGCCCTGTTGAGAAGGACCAAGTTGAAAGGTTGCGATAACGCTCAGCAGTGTTTTGGCATTGATGGCCTGCACTTTCATTTCCCCAGCATGCAAGTGTACCACCCAACACCATCCTTTGGTGTTCTGCTCGCTATCAAGTGTTTGAAGGAAACCCAATAGGAAAGCCTCTGTTCTCACTGCTCTATCTGTGCCCACAGCCGCGTGGTTGCAAATGAAACTAGCAGCCTGTGTGCAGGAGACAGGAGTGGGCAGGTTAGAGGGAGTATGTGGTGACAACAAACTCCATTTTAACTCCATGCTTCACAGAGTATCTGTTGTCTTCAGTAGGGAATAGAAAACAATACAAAATGAAAGTGAAATAGCAAGCATTTTCTTATTAGATGGACAACCGATTAAACATAGCAGGAGCTGAGGAGAACTTACTGTTCCCACAGAGCAAGCAAGTGAGTCTGAGTCTGGCTAAATTCAGTTTGGTCTTTTCAGTGTGAGACCTAATTCTATTGATTTATTACTTGAATGTTGACACTCTGGTAAAACCTGTAAGCATATATTTTGTTTCATGGAATCTCACAAATTAACATAGTAGGCAAGGGTTTTTGATGTTGATCAACCCCCATGACAAACCTTTAACGTAGAAGATTTGCATAATGTTAAATCTTGTTAAAAAACTGAACAGGTTTGTACATTGCTTTGTCACCTGTAACAGTGTGTACATTTGTGCGTTTTGTTCATATTATTTGTATTCTTTTTATTTTCTGAAGCAGAAATGCTAGTTGAACATTGATGTATTAAAAGTTATTAGTGTATGTTGATGAATTCTGAGTTTTAGCCCGCAGCTCCTTTCCAAGTCAGCCTTAGACTGCTCTGCCTCTTTACCCTGTAAGTCAACTTTTAAATGGCATACTTGTTGTTAGACCTGGCATCCTTGGCGTGGGTCTCCCTTCCATTTTTTCGTAATGCCTCCACTGTTGCCGATATGTTTTTGCTGGACTAGATGCTCATGGGCACTTTGCCGCTGCTAATCAGTGCCAAAGTGCAAGTGCTCCCTATCGTGAATTGATGTATGTATTAGTGACTCCATGATTGGATGATTGGTTTACTTGTCAGTCCCTAGTACCGTGCACTGAGTGTGCCCAGGGCTTGTAAATCCAATGCTGCTGGTGGGCTTGCAGCACGGGTTGTGCCACCCACAGAAGCAGCTTGTAAAGTGTGTCTCAGGCCTGCCATTGCAGAGCCTGTGTGCAGCCTAGGGCTGCCATGTCGACTTGGTGAGTGCACCCACTTACCAGTCCCTAAACCTTCCCTTTACTGCATGTTGGTCACCCCTAAAGTAGGCCCTAGGGCAGGGTGCATTGTAAGTATAAGGTAGGACATGCCCTGGTGTGTGTGGCATGTCCTAATAGTGAATTACAGCCATTTTCGTTTTTCACTATTGCAAGGCTACCTGCTCCCCATAGGCCAGAATGGGCAGACTGACTATTACACCTTATAGTCAGAACTGACCCAGGGAACATGGTAGAAAAACGAATTTAGTATGCCTGAACTCAGGATGATAAAATACATCTTTTAGTGAAGTTGGTTTTAACATTCTGTGTTTGAAAATACCACTTTTAGAAAGTGGGTATTTTCTTGCCTAACTATCCAAGCCTGCCTCTGCTAGGTTGTGTATTCCTTGTCTGGAGATTGAGTGACAGGGGCTGGGGGTGGCTACAGGAGACAGGGTGAGTCAGCACAGGGCTGAATAGAAAGATCTGCATCCAGAGTGGAGGGAGGAGTTGCACCTGGGTCTGAATAGGGCTGTGCCTGCCTTCCACAATGCTGGCTCCACCTCCTGCCGGGCGGCTGAGCACTCTGCCCCACATTCTGAAAGGAAAGAAGGAGTCAGAAAAACAAAGTGCTCCAGGACTGACCAGAACTGGTTTTGGACTAGGCAGAGGCCTCTCTGCCTCCAGAGAACAAAGAGAATCAGGGTATAAGAGGGGCACCCAGACCCCTAGGAAAATTAGATCACTTTTGGGAACAAGAAGAAACCTTTGCTGAGGAGCGGAACCAAGAAGAAACTGAGGAGAGACTATCCCTAAGCCTGAAGTGCTGCTTGGGGGATTGGCCTGCAGTGGTTTGCCTGACTGCCAAAGAAAGGAGAAAGGAACTTTTGCTTTGCTGTGACTTTCATCAACTTGTGAAGGATCTCCAAGGGCTTGGAAGAGAGCTTGCCCCCTGACCGAAGTCCCAGGACCATTGGACTTCACCCCCTTTGTGAATTGCTGCTGGAAACTCTGTTTCAGTGGCTACAGAGGTAGGGAGCTGTGACCGACTCTCACGACCGACTCGGTGTCCTGTAAGCACCGCATCGAAGCACCGTCTCGCCCTGCAACGCACGGCCCTGGTCTCACCGACTCCGTCAACGAGCCGCTGCCTGCACCGCATCGAGGGACAACGCGTCCTGCAACGCTTCGCTACGCCGAATCGAACTGGTCCGACCGACACGGTCACTGCTGCTGAGTTCGAGTCCTGTGACCGCACCGGAGTTGGGCACCGCTCGCACGCTTTGCGACGCACCGCCCGACTCGCACCGCTGTCCGGACTGATCGACGCCAGCTCCTGAATCCGGCTCCGTCGCCGCACCGCAACCTGCCAGCACCGCATCGAAGCACCGTCTCGCCCTGCAACGCACGGCCCTGGTCTCACCGACTCCGTCTCGACGACGTCAACGAGCCGCTGCCTGCACCGCATCGAGGGACAACGCGTCCTGCAACGCTTCCATTTTTGCATCGCGACCGCGACGAACAGCCATCCGGCTCGCACGCCCGTGCCTGCCGCTTCAAGTAAAAGGTACTGTGACCGAGTCTGTCTACGCTGTGTTGGCCCGTCTCGACGCGGTCAGCTGGATTTGTTAGACTCTGTTTGTTCTCGACATCGCCGTAGCCGGAGGAGGCTACCGACTCGCACAGAACCTTGAATTAAGCCTTTTTGATCAGAACTAAGCACTCTTGACAGTATTGTGGATTATTTTTGTCGTTTATGGTCTTGTGATAAATCTATATAAAGTATACCTATTTTTATAAATATATAACCTGTGTGGTGTCCATTTGTAGTGTTGTCACTTGATTACTGTATGTGTTCACAAATGCTTTACACACTGCCTCTGAACTAAGCCTGTCTGCTCGTGCCAAGCTACCAAGAGGGTGAGCAGGGGTTATTTCAGGAGTGTACCTACTTTCCCTGACTAGACTCAAGGGTCCCTATTTGGACAAAGGTACCTACCTCTGCCAACTAGAGACCCCCAAATCTAACATTGGTGGTCAGCGGTGAGGATTCTGGACTTGCATTTGTGACTCATGTACAGTGATTGGTGAACACTACTTAGTGAGTGCAGACCAAAACGCAACCACATACTTTTATAGCATTTTTTCTGGGATTTCCTATTTTTGCAACTGCCAAGTTTAATCACTATGGAGAAACCAGCATCAGTAGCCTCTGTTGAGTGTGATTGGGAAGAAGAGAGGCTAGAATGCTACACCCTCAAGCAGCTCAGGCAATTCTGCAAAAAGTTTAAAGTGTCCATGACCGGGCTCTCCAGGAAGGAGGACCTCCAAAAGGCGCTGAGGGCCTGGGTCGAATCAAGGAGTGCCCCTGTGGAGGGGGCTGAGAATGCAGAAGGGCAGCTGGAGGGGCTATTGGGTCTAGGGGCTGGAAGACCACCTTCCCCAGTAGGTAGCAGTGTTTCTGCCAGAGGACTGTCTCCAGAGGAGTTGGAGGACAGGAAAGAGAGTAGGATGCACGAAATGGAGCTGACCAAGCTCAAGCTGAATGGGCAGTTAGAATTCGAAATGCAAACTAGGAAATTAGCCCTAGAGGAAAAGAAAATGCAGTTTGAACATGAGAAAGTTTTGAGGGAGTTGGAATTGAAGGCCAAAAGCTTAGAGATTACTCCCTCTGGTGGCAGTGTACCGCCTGTGCCTGTTGAAGCTAGGGTGTATATTCCCAAAGATGTGGTGAAGGAGTTTTTTAAAAATGATGACATTGGGCAGTGGTTCAAAGCCTATGAGGTAGCCATGTCTTCCCACCGGGTCCCTGAGAAGGATTGGGGAGCGGGGTTGTGGGGACGGTTCCTCAGTGAAGGGCGGGATACCTTGTTGGATTTGCCCTCTGAAGTCTATAATTCGTACAGCCACATGAAGGATGCCTTAATGACTAGGTATGGTTTGACCCCTGAGCTTTATAGGCAAAGGTTCAGGAACTGTAGTAAGATTGAAAGCAGTACCTGGGTTGAATATGTGACCTTCTTTTGCAGAGCCTTGGATGGTTGGGTAAAGGGTAGCAAAGCGACTGATTTTCAGGCGCTCTTTGATTTGATTGCCTGGGAGCACTTGTCCGGTAATTGTTTTCCTGAGCTACGCCAGCACCTGATTGATAGTAAGCTGACTAACCCTAGGCAGCTTGCTGAGGAGGCGGACCGCTGGGTGAGTACCCGGGTCCACAAGGGTCACGTGGGAGACTCCGCCAAGGGTGGGCAGGGTCCCCAGCAGAAGAGTGGGGGGGACAAGGGTAAACAGAGGGAGTTCCATAAAGGGCCCCAAAGTAAACCCCAAGGGAACCAAGGGAAAGGTTCCCAGCCTCCCCCTGAGAAGAAGCCAGTGGCCCTGACAGGCCCCCTGTTCACCAGGGACCACTGGTATGTTACAAGTGTGGCGCCCCTGGCCACAAGGCAAACGATCCTCGTTGCCCTTTGCATGGAAAACCAGCACCCACTGGTGCAGTCCCCCGGCAGTTGGCTAGTGTAGCCCTGGGGGAGGAGTTGGGTGCCCAAGGTGGGGGGGATCCCACAGTGTTTTCCCTTGTCTCATTAGGAGACTCTGAGATGGTCCCTAGGACCCCGCTGCCTGAGAACACTAAGAAATACAGGCAGTGGGTGACCATCAATGGCCATAGGGTGGAGGCTCTGAGAGACACAGGAGCCAGTGTGACAGCTGTCAAGTGTCACCTGGTGTCTAAGGAGCAGGTTATCCCTGATGCATTCTATCCGGTTGTTGCCGCTGACAACACAGAGAGTCACTGCAAGGTGGCTCAGGTTCCCTTTGAGTGGGGGGGGGTCTCGGGTACTCTTCAAGTAGCTGTGAGGCCAGCCATGCCTGTTGACTGTTTGTTAGGGAACGATTTGGAGAGCTCACCTTGGGCTAAGGTGGAGCGGAGTGCGCATTTAGAAATGTTGGGCTTGCCTGATTGGGCATGTGTGACCACCCGGTCAATGGCAGCGAAAGGTGTTCAAGAGGACCTGGAGCCTGAGAGGGAGGCCCAGGTGCCTGCCGGAGAGAGAGGAGGCAGGGGGCGCGGGAAACCGGCCCCCGAAGTTCCCACGGTCCAGGAGGAGGCAGACCCTGAGGGGGATGCCCTGGAGCCTACAGGGGAACAGGTAGCTGAACTGGGGGACCTACCTGAGCTGACCCATTGGCAGCAAGAAGGAGGACCCTCCAGGGAAGAGTTCTGCGAGGAGCAGAACGCATGCCCCTCTCTCGTGGGTCTGAGGCAACAGGCCACAGACCAGGCAGCAGGTGATCAGTCTGGATCACATTGGATTTACTGGGAGAATGGTCTCCTGTATTCAGAGCCTAAGGTTGCTGAGCCTGGGTCAGCCCGTGTGCTGGTGGTACCCCAGCGCTTCAGAGCCTTCCTACTGGGGTTGGCTCATGATGTACCGTTAGCAGGACATCTGGGGCAGGACAAGACCTTTGACAGGCTTGTTACCCATTTCTATTGGCCCCAGATGCGCAGGAGTGCCGCCACTCACTGCAGGACATGCCAGACTTGCCAGGCAAGTGGAAAGAGTGGGAGGAAGCACAAGGCTCCTCTCCAGCCATTCCCTGTGGTCAGCACCCCCTTTGAACGGGTGGGTATTGACATTGTGGGGCCACTGGACCCCAAGACAGCCATGGGCAACAGGTTTATCCTGGTCTTGGTGGACCATGCCACCCGGTACCCTGAAGCCATCCCTCTGAGGACAGTGACGGCCCCCGTGGTGGGACGGGCACTGATGGGAATTTTCTCACGTGTGGGATTCCCTCAAGAGGTGGTGTCTGACAGAGGTACCAACTTCGTGTCCAAGTACATGAAGTCCCTGTGGCAGGAGTGCGGTGTAACTTACAAGTTCACCACTCCTTACCACCCTCAAGGAAATGGGCTGGTTGAGAGATTCAACCGGACCCTCAAGGGCATGATTATGGGTCTGGAAGAACCCATGAGGCGTAAATGGGACGTCCTCTTACCATGCCTGTTGTTTGCATACCGGGAGGTGCCACAGAAGTCTCTAGGGTTCAGTCCCTTTGAGCTCCTCTATGGACACCCGGTGCGAGGACCTCTGAGTTTGGTCAAGGAAGGCTGGGAGCAATCTCCCAGGAAACCTCCCCAGGATGTATACAGTTACATGCTGGCCTTCAGGAACCAGACTAGGCGTTTCAGAGAACTTGCTGAGGCAAATCTGGAAGCCAGCCAGGAGGAGATGAAGCGGTGGTACGACCAGAATGCCACTCTGGTAGAGCTTCAGCCTGGTCAGAAAGTGTGGGTCATGGCCCCTGTGGAGCCTTGTGCGCTCCAGGACAGGTGGACCGGCCCTTTTACGGTGGTGGAGCGCAAGAGTCCAGTTACCTATTTGGTGGACTTGCAGTCTCCCAGGAACCCCTTGCGGGTCCTGCATGTGAACCGCCTGAAGCCCCACTTGGAGAGGTCCCAAGTGGGCATGCTCTTAGCTACAGATGATGGAATGGAGGAGGAGACCGAGCCTCTTCCTGACCTCCTGTCAGCCCGAGAGCAAGATGGATCAGTGGAGGGAGTAAACCTCTCTACCTCCCTGACACCTGAGCAGCAGGGTGACTGTCGCCAACTGTTGGGACAGTTCCCTGACCTGTTCTCCCTGGTTCCCAGTGTCACTCATTGGTGCGTCCATGATGTGGACACTGGGGACAGTCTTCCTGTGAAGCACAAGGCTTACAGGGTGACTGACAGGGTCAGAGCCTGCATCAAGGAGGAGGTCTCCAAGATGTTTGCGCTAGGGGTGATTGAGTCCTCTAACAGCCCTTGGGCCAGCCCAGTGGTCTTGGTTCCAAAGGCTGCCGCGCCTGGTGCCACACCAGAACTCCGGTTCTGTGTGGACTACAGGGGACTCAATTCCGTCACCAGGACTGACGCCCACCCCATCCCCAGAGCTGATGAGCTCATAGATCGGTTAGGGGCTGCGCGGTACCTCAGCACGTTTGACTTAACGTCTGGGTACTGGCAGATCGCCTTGACTGATGGGGCAAAAGAGAGGTCAGCATTCTCCACACCAGATGGGCACTACCAGTTCCGGGTGATGCCCTTTGGGATGAAGAATGCCCCTGCCACCTTTCAGAGGTTGGTCAACCAGGTGTTGGTTGGACTGGAGGATTTCAGTGCCGCCTACCTGGATGACATCGCAGTGTTCAGTGCCAGTTGGGAAGAACATCTGCGCCACCTCTGGGAAGTGTTGATGGCGCTGCGGAGGGCAGGCCTCACAATCAAGGCGAGTAAGTGCCAGATTGGGCAGGGTTCTGTGGTGTACTTGGGACACCAGGTTGGGAGCGGCCAGGTGGCGCCCCTCCAACCGAAAATTGATACCATTCTGGCTTGGGAGCCCCCCAAGACCCAGACAGAGGTGAGAGCCTTCCTAGGACTCACCGGGTATTACCGGAGATTCGTCAAGGGGTATGGCAGCATTGTTGCCCCCTTGACAGAGCTGACTTCCAAGAAGCAGCCCAGGAAAGTGATTTGGACTGACGCCTGTCAAAAAGCTTTTGACACCTTGAAGACTGCCATGTGCACGGCGCCTGTGCTCCAGGCACCCAACTTCTCCAATGAGTTCATTGTTCAGACCGACGCTTCAGAGCATGGTGTAGGGGCTGTTCTATCACAGATCAATGAGGAGGGCCTAGACCAACCTGTAGCCTTCATCAGTAGGAGGTTACTTCCCCGGGAACAGAGATGGAGTGCTATTGAGCGTGAGGCATTTGCTGTGGTCTGGGCACTGAAGAAGCTGAGACCATACCTGTTTGGGACTCACTTCCGGGTTCAGACAGACCACAGGCCCCTCAGATGGTTGATGCAGATGAGGGGTGAGAATCCAAAGCTGTTGAGGTGGTCCATTTCCCTACAGGGGATGGACTTTACGGTGGAACACCGCCCTGGTACAGAACACGCCAATGCTGATGGACTGTCCAGATTTTTCCGCCTTAGCGATGAGAACTCCCTAGGGGTAGGATAGTTCTCCCCACATTTCAGCTGGAGGGGACACGTGTTAGACCTGGCATCCTTGGCGTGGGTCTCCCTTCCATTTTTTCGTAATGCCTCCACTGTTGCCGATATGTTTTTGCTGGACTAGATGCTCATGGGCACTTTGCCGCTGCTAATCAGTGCCAAAGTGCAAGTGCTCCCTATCGTGAATTGATGTATGTATTAGTGACTCCATGATTGGATGATTGGTTTACTTGTCAGTCCCTAGTACCGTGCACTGAGTGTGCCCAGGGCTTGTAAATCCAATGCTGCTGGTGGGCTTGCAGCACGGGTTGTGCCACCCACAGAAGCAGCTTGTAAAGTGTGTCTCAGGCCTGCCATTGCAGAGCCTGTGTGCAGCCTAGGGCTGCCATGTCGACTTGGTGAGTGCACCCACTTACCAGTCCCTAAACCTTCCCTTTACTGCATGTTGGTCACCCCTAAAGTAGGCCCTAGGGCAGGGTGCATTGTAAGTATAAGGTAGGACATGCCCTGGTGTGTGTGGCATGTCCTAATAGTGAATTACAGCCATTTTCGTTTTTCACTATTGCAAGGCTACCTGCTCCCCATAGGCCAGAATGGGCAGACTGACTATTACACCTTATAGTCAGAACTGACCCAGGGAACATGGTAGAAAAACGAATTTAGTATGCCTGAACTCAGGATGATAAAATACATCTTTTAGTGAAGTTGGTTTTAACATTCTGTGTTTGAAAATACCACTTTTAGAAAGTGGGTATTTTCTTGCCTAACTATCCAAGCCTGCCTCTGCTAGGTTGTGTATTCCTTGTCTGGAGATTGAGTGACAGGGGCTGGGGGTGGCTACAGGAGACAGGGTGAGTCAGCACAGGGCTGAATAGAAAGATCTGCATCCAGAGTGGAGGGAGGAGTTGCACCTGGGTCTGAATAGGGCTGTGCCTGCCTTCCACAATGCTGGCTCCACCTCCTGCCGGGCGGCTGAGCACTCTGCCCCACATTCTGAAAGGAAAGAAGGAGTCAGAAAAACAAAGTGCTCCAGGACTGACCAGAACTGGTTTTGGACTAGGCAGAGGCCTCTCTGCCTCCAGAGAACAAAGAGAATCAGGGTATAAGAGGGGCACCCAGACCCCAGGAAAATTAGATCACTTTTGGGAACAAGAAGAAACCTTTGCTGAGGAGCGGAACCAAGAAGAAACTGAGGAGAGACTATCCCTAAGCCTGAAGTGCTGCTTGGGGGATTGGCCTGCAGTGGTTTGCCTGACTGCCAAAGAAAGGAGAAAGGAACTTTTGCTTTGCTGTGACTTTCATCAACTTGTGAAGGATCTCCAAGGGCTTGGAAGAGAGCTTGCCCCCTGACCGAAGTCCCAGGACCATTGGACTTCACCCCCTTTGTGAATTGCTGCTGGAAACTCTGTTTCAGTGGCTACAGAGGTAGGGAGCTGTGACCGACTCTCACGACCGACTCGGTGTCCTGTAAGCACCGCATCGAAGCACCGTCTCGCCCTGCAACGCACGGCCCTGGTCTCACCGACTCCGTCAACGAGCCGCTGCCTGCACCGCATCGAGGGACAACGCGTCCTGCAACGCTTCGCTACGCCGAATCGAACTGGTCCGACCGACACGGTCACTGCTGCTGAGTTCGAGTCCTGTGACCGCACCGGAGTTGGGCACCGCTCGCACGCTTTGCGACGCACCGCCCGACTCGCACCGCTGTCCGGACTGATCGACGCCAGCTCCTGAATCCGGCTCCGTCGCCGCACCGCAACCTGCCAGCACCGCATCGAAGCACCGTCTCGCCCTGCAACGCACGGCCCTGGTCTCACCGACTCCGTCTCGACGACGTCAACGAGCCGCTGCCTGCACCGCATCGAGGGACAACGCGTCCTGCAACGCTTCCATTTTTGCATCGCGACCGCGACGAACAGCCATCCGGCTCGCACGCCCGTGCCTGCCGCTTCAAGTAAAAGGTACTGTGACCGAGTCTGTCTACGCTGTGTTGGCCCGTCTCGACGCGGTCAGCTGGATTTGTTAGACTCTGTTTGTTCTCGACATCGCCGTAGCCGGAGGAGGCTACCGACTCGCACAGAACCTTGAATTAAGCCTTTTTGATCAGAACTAAGCACTCTTGACAGTATTGTGGATTATTTTTGTCGTTTATGGTCTTGTGATAAATCTATATAAAGTATACCTATTTTTATAAATATATAACCTGTGTGGTGTCCATTTGTAGTGTTGTCACTTGATTACTGTATGTGTTCACAAATGCTTTACACACTGCCTCTGAACTAAGCCTGTCTGCTCGTGCCAAGCTACCAAGAGGGTGAGCAGGGGTTATTTCAGGAGTGTACCTACTTTCCCTGACTAGACTCAAGGGTCCCTATTTGGACAAAGGTACCTACCTCTGCCAACTAGAGACCCCCAAATCTAACATTGGTGGTCAGCGGTGAGGATTCTGGACTTGCATTTGTGACTCATGTACAGTGATTGGTGAACACTACTTAGTGAGTGCAGACCAAAACGCAACCACATACTTTTATAGCATTTTTTCTGGGATTTCCTATTTTTGCAAATGCCAAGTTTAATCACTATGGAGAAACCAGCATCAGTAGCCTCTGTTGAGTGTGATTGGGAAGAAGAGAGGCTAGAATGCTACACCCTCAAGCAGCTCAGGCAATTCTGCAAAAAGTTTAAAGTGTCCATGACCGGGCTCTCCAGGAAGGAGGACCTCCAAAAGGCGCTGAGGGCCTGGGTCGAATCAAGGAGTGCCCCTGTGGAGGGGGCTGAGAATGCAGAAGGGCAGCTGGAGGGGCTATTGGGTCTAGGGGCTGGAAGACCACCTTCCCCAGTAGGTAGCAGTGTTTCTGCCAGAGGACTGTCTCCAGAGGAGTTGGAGGACAGGAAAGAGAGTAGGATGCACGAAATGGAGCTGACCAAGCTCAAGCTGAATGGGCAGTTAGAATTCGAAATGCAAACTAGGAAATTAGCCCTAGAGGAAAAGAAAATGCAGTTTGAACATGAGAAAGTTTTGAGGGAGTTGGAATTGAAGGCCAAAAGCTTAGAGATTACTCCCTCTGGTGGCAGTGTACCGCCTGTGCCTGTTGAAGCTAGGGTGTATATTCCAAAAGATGTGGTTAAGGAATTTTTTAAAAATGATGACATTGGGCAGTGGTTCAAAGCCTATGAGGTAGCCATGTCTTCCCACCGGGTCCCTGAGAAGGATTGGGGAGCGGGGTTGTGGGGACGGTTCCTCAGTGAAGGGCGGGATACCTTGTTGGATTTGCCCTCTGAAGTCTATAATTCGTACAGCCACATGAAGGATGCCTTAATGACTAGGTATGGTTTGACCCCTGAGCTTTATAGGCAAAGGTTCAGGAACTGTAGTAAGATTGAAAGCAGTACCTGGGTTGAATATGTGACCTTCTTTTGCAGAGCCTTGGATGGTTGGGTAAAGGGTAGCAAAGCGACTGATTTTCAGGCGCTCTTTGATTTGATTGCCTGGGAGCACTTGTCCGGTAATTGTTTTCCTGAGCTACGCCAGCACCTGATTGATAGTAAGCTGACTAACCCTAGGCAGCTTGCTGAGGAGGCGGACCGCTGGGTGAGTACCCGGGTCCACAAGGGTCACGTGGGAGACTCCGCCAAGGGTGGGCAGGGTCCCCAGCAGAAGAGTGGGGGGGACAAGGGTAAACAGAGGGAGTTCCATAAAGGGCCCCAAAGTAAACCCCAAGGGAACCAAGGGAAAGGTTCCCAGCCTCCCCCTGAGAAGAAGCCAGTGGCCCTGACAGGCCCCCTGTTCACCAGGGACCACTGGTATGTTACAAGTGTGGCGCCCCTGGCCACAAGGCAAACGATCCTCGTTGCCCTTTGCATGGAAAACCAGCACCCACTGGTGCAGTCCCCCGGCAGTTGGCTAGTGTAGCCCTGGGGGAGGAGTTGGGTGCCCAAGGTGGGGGGGATCCCACAGTGTTTTCCCTTGTCTCATTAGGAGACTCTGAGATGGTCCCTAGGACCCCGCTGCCTGAGAACACTAAGAAATACAGGCAGTGGGTGACCATCAATGGCCATAGGGTGGAGGCTCTGAGAGACACAGGAGCCAGTGTGACAGCTGTCAAGTGTCACCTGGTGTCTAAAGAGCAGGTTATCCCTGATGCATTCTATCCGGTTGTTGCCGCTGACAACACAGAGAGTCACTGCAAGGTGGCTCAGGTTCCCTTTGAGTGGGGGGGGGTCTCGGGTACTCTTCAAGTAGCTGTGAGGCCAGCCATGCCTGTTGACTGTTTGTTAGGGAACGATTTGGAGAGCTCACCTTGGGCTAAGGTGGAGCGGAGTGCGCATTTAGAAATGTTGGGCTTGCCTGATTGGGCATGTGTGACCACCCGGTCAATGGCAGCTAAAGGTGTTCAAGAGGACCTGGAGCCTGAGAGGGAGGCCCAGGTGCCTGCCGGAGAGAGAGGAGGCAGGGGGCGCGGGAAACCGGCCCCCGAAGTTCCCACGGTCCAGGAGGAGGCAGACCCTGAGGGGGATGCCCTGGAGCCTACAGGGGAACAGGTAGCTGAACTGGGGGACCTACCTGAGCTGACCCATTGGCAGCAAGAAGGAGGACCCTCCAGGGAAGAGTTCTGCGAGGAGCAGAACGCATGCCCCTCTCTCGTGGGTCTGAGGCAACAGGCCACAGACCAGGCAGCAGGTGATCAGTCTGGATCACATTGGATTTACTGGGAGAATGGTCTCCTGTATTCAGAGCCTAAGGTTGCTGAGCCTGGGTCAGCCCGTGTGCTGGTGGTACCCCAGCGCTTCAGAGCCTTCCTACTGGGGTTGGCTCATGATGTACCGTTAGCAGGACATCTGGGGCAGGACAAGACCTTTGACAGGCTTGTTACCCATTTCTATTGGCCCCAGATGCGCAGGAGTGCCGCCACTCACTGCAGGACATGCCAGACTTGCCAGGCAAGTGGAAAGAGTGGGAGGAAGCACAAGGCTCCTCTCCAGCCATTCCCTGTGGTCAGCACCCCCTTTGAACGGGTGGGTATTGACATTGTGGGGCCACTGGACCCCAAGACAGCCATGGGCAACAGGTTTATCCTGGTCTTGGTGGACCATGCCACCCGGTACCCTGAAGCCATCCCTCTGAGGACAGTGACGGCCCCCGTGGTGGGACGGGCACTGATGGGAATTTTCTCACGTGTGGGATTCCCTCAAGAGGTGGTGTCTGACAGAGGTACCAACTTCGTGTCCAAGTACATGAAGTCCCTGTGGCAGGAGTGCGGTGTAACTTACAAGTTCACCACTCCTTACCACCCTCAAGGAAATGGGCTGGTTGAGAGATTCAACCGGACCCTCAAGGGCATGATTATGGGTCTGGAAGAACCCATGAGGCGTAAATGGGACGTCCTCTTACCATGCCTGTTGTTTGCATACCGGGAGGTGCCACAGAAGTCTCTAGGGTTCAGTCCCTTTGAGCTCCTCTATGGACACCCGGTGCGAGGACCTCTGAGTTTGGTCAAGGAAGGCTGGGAGCAATCTCCCAGGAAACCTCCCCAGGATGTATACAGTTACATGCTGGCCTTCAGGAACCAGACTAGGCGTTTCAGAGAACTTGCTGAGGCAAATCTGGAAGCCAGCCAGGAGGAGATGAAGCGGTGGTACGACCAGAATGCCACTCTGGTAGAGCTTCAGCCTGGTCAGAAAGTGTGGGTCATGGCCCCTGTGGAGCCTTGTGCGCTCCAGGACAGGTGGACCGGCCCTTTTACGGTGGTGGAGCGCAAGAGTCCAGTTACCTATTTGGTGGACTTGCAGTCTCCCAGGAACCCCTTGCGGGTCCTGCATGTGAACCGCCTGAAGCCCCACTTGGAGAGGTCCCAAGTGGGCATGCTCTTAGCTACAGATGATGGAATGGAGGAGGAGACCGAGCCTCTTCCTGACCTCCTGTCAGCCCGAGAGCAAGATGGATCAGTGGAGGGAGTAAACCTCTCTACCTCCCTGACACCTGAGCAGCAGGGTGACTGTCGCCAACTGTTGGGACAGTTCCCTGACCTGTTCTCCCTGGTTCCCAGTGTCACTCATTGGTGCGTCCATGATGTGGACACTGGGGACAGTCTTCCTGTGAAGCACAAGGCTTACAGGGTGACTGACAGGGTCAGAGCCTGCATCAAGGAGGAGGTCTCCAAGATGTTTGCGCTAGGGGTGATTGAGTCCTCTAACAGCCCTTGGGCCAGCCCAGTGGTCTTGGTTCCAAAGGCTGCCGCGCCTGGTGCCACACCAGAACTCCGGTTCTGTGTGGACTACAGGGGACTCAATTCCGTCACCAGGACTGACGCCCACCCCATCCCCAGAGCTGATGAGCTCATAGATCGGTTAGGGGCTGCGCGGTACCTCAGCACGTTTGACTTAACGTCTGGGTACTGGCAGATCGCCTTGACTGATGGGGCAAAAGAGAGGTCAGCATTCTCCACACCAGATGGGCACTACCAGTTCCGGGTGATGCCCTTTGGGATGAAGAATGCCCCTGCCACCTTTCAGAGGTTGGTCAACCAGGTGTTGGTTGGACTGGAGGATTTCAGTGCCGCCTACCTGGATGACATCGCAGTGTTCAGTGCCAGTTGGGAAGAACATCTGCGTCACCTCTGGGAAGTGTTGATGGCGCTGCGGAGGGCAGGCCTCACAATCAAGGCGAGTAAGTGCCAGATTGGGCAGGGTTCTGTGGTGTACTTGGGACACCAGGTTGGGAGCGGCCAGGTGGCGCCCCTCCAACCGAAAATTGATACCATTCTGGCTTGGGAGCCCCCCAAGACCCAGACAGAGGTGAGAGCCTTCCTAGGACTCACCGGGTATTACCGGAGATTCGTCAAGGGGTATGGCAGCATTGTTGCCCCCTTGACAGAGCTGACTTCCAAGAAGCAGCCCAGGAAAGTGATTTGGACTGACGCCTGTCAAAAAGCTTTTGACACCTTGAAGACTGCCATGTGCACGGCGCCTGTGCTCCAGGCACCCAACTTCTCCAATGAGTTCATTGTTCAGACCGACGCTTCAGAGCATGGTGTAGGGGCTGTTCTATCACAGATCAATGAGGAGGGCCTAGACCAACCTGTAGCCTTCATCAGTAGGAGGTTACTTCCCCGGGAACAGAGATGGAGTGCTATTGAGCGTGAGGCATTTGCTGTGGTCTGGGCACTGAAGAAGCTGAGACCATACCTGTTTGGGACTCACTTCCGGGTTCAGACAGACCACAGGCCCCTCAGATGGTTGATGCAGATGAGGGGTGAGAATCCAAAGCTGTTGAGGTGGTCCATTTCCCTACAGGGGATGGACTTTACGGTGGAACACCGCCCTGGTACAGAACACGCCAATGCTGATGGACTGTCCAGATTTTTCCGCCTTAGCGATGAGAACTCCCTAGGGGTAGGATAGTTCTCCCCACATTTCAGCTGGAGGGGACACGTGTTAGACCTGGCATCCTTGGCGTGGGTCTCCCTTCCATTTTTTCGTAATGCCTCCACTGTTGCCGATATGTTTTTGCTGGACTAGATGCTCATGGGCACTTTGCCGCTGCTAATCAGTGCCAAAGTGCAAGTGCTCCCTATCGTGAATTGATGTATGTATTAGTGACTCCATGATTGGATGATTGGTTTACTTGTCAGTCCCTAGTACCGTGCACTGAGTGTGCCCAGGGCTTGTAAATCCAATGCTGCTGGTGGGCTTGCAGCACGGGTTGTGCCACCCACAGAAGCAGCTTGTAAAGTGTGTCTCAGGCCTGCCATTGCAGAGCCTGTGTGCAGCCTAGGGCTGCCATGTCGACTTGGTGAGTGCACCCACTTACCAGTCCCTAAACCTTCCCTTTACTGCATGTTGGTCACCCCTAAAGTAGGCCCTAGGGCAGGGTGCATTGTAAGTATAAGGTAGGACATGCCCTGGTGTGTGTGGCATGTCCTAATAGTGAATTACAGCCATTTTCGTTTTTCACTATTGCAAGGCTACCTGCTCCCCATAGGCCAGAATGGGCAGACTGACTATTACACCTTATAGTCAGAACTGACCCAGGGAACATGGTAGAAAAACGAATTTAGTATGCCTGAACTCAGGATGATAAAATACATCTTTTAGTGAAGTTGGTTTTAACATTCTGTGTTTGAAAATACCACTTTTAGAAAGTGGGTATTTTCTTGCCTAACTATCCAAGCCTGCCTCTGCTAGGTTGTGTATTCCTTGTCTGGAGATTGAGTGACAGGGGCTGGGGGTGGCTACAGGAGACAGGGTGAGTCAGCACAGGGCTGAATAGAAAGATCTGCATCCAGAGTGGAGGGAGGAGTTGCACCTGGGTCTGAATAGGGCTGTGCCTGCCTTCCACAATGCTGGCTCCACCTCCTGCCGGGCGGCTGAGCACTCTGCCCCACATTCTGAAAGGAAAGAAGGAGTCAGAAAAACAAAGTGCTCCAGGACTGACCAGAACTGGTTTTGGACTAGGCAGAGGCCTCTCTGCCTCCAGAGAACAAAGAGAATCAGGGTATAAGAGGGGCACCCAGACCCCAGGAAAATTAGATCACTTTTGGGAACAAGAAGAAACCTTTGCTGAGGAGCGGAACCAAGAAGAAACTGAGGAGAGACTATCCCTAAGCCTGAAGTGCTGCTTGGGGGATTGGCCTGCAGTGGTTTGCCTGACTGCCAAAGAAAGGAGAAAGGAACTTTTGCTTTGCTGTGACTTTCATCAACTTGTGAAGGATCTCCAAGGGCTTGGAAGAGAGCTTGCCCCCTGACCGAAGTCCCAGGACCATTGGACTTCACCCCCTTTGTGAATTGCTGCTGGAAACTCTGTTTCAGTGGCTACAGAGGTAGGGAGCTGTGACCGACTCTCACGACCGACTCGGTGTCCTGTAAGCACCGCATCGAAGCACCGTCTCGCCCTGCAACGCACGGCCCTGGTCTCACCGACTCCGTCAACGAGCCGCTGCCTGCACCGCATCGAGGGACAACGCGTCCTGCAACGCTTCGCTACGCCGAATCGAACTGGTCCGACCGACACGGTCACTGCTGCTGAGTTCGAGTCCTGTGACCGCACCGGAGTTGGGCACCGCTCGCACGCTTTGCGACGCACCGCCCGACTCGCACCGCTGTCCGGACTGATCGACGCCAGCTCCTGAATCCGGCTCCGTCGCCGCACCGCAACCTGCCAGCACCGCATCGAAGCACCGTCTCGCCCTGCAACGCACGGCCCTGGTCTCACCGACTCCGTCTCGACGACGTCAACGAGCCGCTGCCTGCACCGCATCGAGGGACAACGCGTCCTGCAACGCTTCCATTTTTGCATCGCGACCGCGACGAACAGCCATCCGGCTCGCACGCCCGTGCCTGCCGCTTCAAGTAAAAGGTACTGTGACCGAGTCTGTCTACGCTGTGTTGGCCCGTCTCGACGCGGTCAGCTGGATTTGTTAGACTCTGTTTGTTCTCGACATCGCCGTAGCCGGAGGAGGCTACCGACTCGCACAGAACCTTGAATTAAGCCTTTTTGATCAGAACTAAGCACTCTTGACAGTATTGTGGATTATTTTTGTCGTTTATGGTCTTGTGATAAATCTATATAAAGTATACCTATTTTTATAAATATATAACCTGTGTGGTGTCCATTTGTAGTGTTGTCACTTGATTACTGTATGTGTTCACAAATGCTTTACACACTGCCTCTGAACTAAGCCTGTCTGCTCGTGCCAAGCTACCAAGAGGGTGAGCAGGGGTTATTTCAGGAGTGTACCTACTCTCCCTGACTAGACTCAAGGGTCCCTATTTGGACAAAGGTACCTACCTCTGCCAACTAGAGACCCCCAAATCTAACACTTGTTTTTCAGACGAAGGTCACACAGTAAGGAAGACCCAGGACACCACATGTACATTTCCATTTCATTGTCAACATTTATTATGTGTGTACATCAATAGCCTTAGCGATATAAATCATTATTATATCGTCTTTGTATTTTTCATATACATGTTGGTTTTTCCAAATATTATTTCATTGTGTAGAATACACCAAGAAGTAGTCCTGTTGCCCCTCTGGCAAACCAAAGTAGAGGAACGATTACTAGTTTACAATCCAATAATTCCTCTGATTTAATCCTGAATTTCGTGTTTTATGCAGGGACTCCTCCCGCTATAATGCTTAACGTATTTCAACCCGTAATTGGTCAGGGCCTCCATCGGATATCATACAAGGACATGTAGGGCCTGATTTACATCTTGATGTAGTCCTGTTGTCCCGCGGTGGTCCCTAGTACTCTGTCAAGCTGACTGCAGACCGTCTATGGGATTTAGATGTATGCGGGCTGACTCGCAGTCGCCGTCAATGGAGTGGTTCCCATGGTGGCCGAGGCACACCGCAGCAGACGCGGTGGAATCCAATGTTGGCGATTAGTACTCTGTCACCGCCAGGGCGGCAGGATTCACCAAGCCTATTCAGATAATACAGTTGGCATGGCGGTCTCATAGTGACGGCCTGCCAAGCGGAGTGAGTCAGTGGCTGTTAGAAATGGGGGTCTCTAGTTGGCAGAGGTAGGTACCTTTGACTAAATAGGACCCT
>CAWUFW010029275.1:0-19411 GCA_963921515.1 Calotriton arnoldi | reverse complement strand
CTTTGACTTGACTTGACAATAAAGACGTCATTTACAAGAAGCTTCCTATCAAAGGTCCATTTATTTCGAGTTCTTTTGAACCTTTTGACTTCAATTTCCAAAATGAATGGACTATGGTCAGAAATCACCTTAGGGAGTTTCCTAATACCAACTCCATTAAGTATGTCCCTCGTACCTAGGAAATAATCAATCCTGACATATTTCCTATGGGGGTAAGAATAATACATATACCACGGGTTATTGGGGTTCTTAATAGCCCAGATATCGACCAAGCCATGGCTGCTCATAAGAGATGATAGAGCCCTATATACTCTTGGCTTTCGGCCTTGGAACGCCCCTTGATTTAGTTGCCCTTGATGAGGATTCAAGGAGATATTAAAGTCTCCACACATAATTAATGGACAAGGCCATGCCGCAAGCTCCAGCTCAAGGTCTTCATCGATCTTTGGATCGTCTTGGTTTGAACCATATACCGCACACACTGTAAGCCCTACAACTAGCTCTACCATTACCCACCTTCCCAGTGCGTCTGAGGCCTTGCGTTTAGCCTGTCCTAAGGCAATCTTGGTAAAGATTGCCACCCCTCGAATATTTGAACTCTGAGATGTACAAACCAGCATATTATAGTCCCCAATACCCATCAGACCGTTCTTCCCCCATGGGATGTGGGTCTCCTGCAGACACACTATTTCAAAGGCATTAGTCCTCACAAGCTCAGCCAACCTTCACCTTTTCCCTCTATTATTCAGTCCTCCCACATTCATTGAACAGATAGTTAACCTCCCCATCTGGGCTTATCTCTGTGTCCACCTGGAATACCTCTTTTAATTTCTTTTCCCCTCCATTCATAAAGTGATTCTTCTGTAAACACATTTCTTTCTCGTCTCTGGGTATGTTTTTTCTTTAGCTTAGGTTGGAGAGGGGGGTTATCTGCTCCTGGCCTTCCTTCCTTCCCTGCTGAATTAGAGTCCTGGCTGCCTCCGCACATCACTGGAGAGCCATCTGCCTCTTGCGCCGTCTCCACGCCTTGCTCAGGGCCAGTAGTGCACCGGGCTGTATCCCCGTCAGTCTGAGCCGTCTTTGCTGCGGGGCCTCTCAGAAGCTCAACCACTGTCGGGCCGGCCGGACGCTGTTTCCCAGCGGCCCCGCCTCTTCCTCTCTTATCCAGAGCTTGGTCACGTTGCTCTGCTTGTAGACCTCAGCACCCCTGCCAAAGCTTCTGCGCGGGTGATGCAGCCGTGGCATCGACGCTCGTCTCTCCTGCCTCCAGCTAGCCCTTAGGCATGGGATGGGTAATCCTCGACTTGGCCGCTCCACCGGCTGGCTTTGGCCCCATACCGTCCGCTGGTGCAGGAACCGATATGTCGAAAAGGTAAGAATCACCAGGAGGCCACTCCGACACCACTCTGATCAACCTGTTAATATGTCTCAGGACCACCAGCCCGATTACTGTACGATTAGGTACACATAGCTCCCTAAAGCTCTCAGGGGGCTGTATGTCGCTTCTCTTTGTAGTGCGAGGGTCATCTCCACACCTCTCCTCACTTCTGCATGTAGATATTGTTAAGGGCTCTCTACCGGGCTGTGCACTGCTACAGGTCTCAGTCGACCGCCATCTTGCCTCTCACCCCTTTCTTATCCCATGTTTGAGGTCCCTGTACAATCCTTCCTGCCAAACAGCAACTAATCTTGAATGTATATATATATATATATATATATATATATATATATATATATATATATATATATATATATATTCACTGAAAAAACCATAGGTTTCAGGCACGTTATAGTTAGAAATTAGCATTTAAAAAACCTTAGAAATTCACTGAAAAAACCATAGGTTTCAGGAACGTTATAGTTAGTTGGACATTTCACTCGTACAAAACCAGAGAAATTCCGCCGTTATAGTTAGTTCAGCTAACTATAACTCGCGCCCCGCAATGCACTGCTGATGACGTCACATATTACATCATTCATGACATGGTCAGTGACATCACTGATGACATCACTGATGACATCTCAAATGACATCACTGATGACATCACTGATGACATCACCGAGTGACTGTGTGTTTCTTTAAATTTTAAATATGTATTATATATATGCCAAGGTGTATTGAAGAATGAGTGGGTGTATAAGTGTCTGGATGGAGGATTTAGTAGGTGAGTGACTGACTGTTTAAGTGAGTGACTACATGTGTCTTACTGAATGCATGGGTTAGTGACTAAACTGTGTGAATGTCTGAATCAGTCTGTCTGTTGTTGTATAAGCTGCTGCATGGGTTGGTCAGTAGCTACATGAGTGTCTACATGGGTTATCGATTGGTTGCCTGAGTATTTGTATGGGTGCCTGAGTGTGTGTGTGGGTGGGTGGGAGGTGTGTGACTCTGTGCATAGATGTTTAAGTGGTTGATTCACTGGGTGTATGGGTTCAAGACTACATGTGGAAACAGTTGTATGGGTGGGTGAGTGTGTGTATGGGTGTGTTGGTGAGTGAATGGATGTCTCAGTGGTACATGTCCAAGTAACTACATATGTAAAAGGCAGTGTATGTGAGAATTGGAGTATATAAATGACTATACGTGAGAATCAGTGATTGTGAGAGTGGCTGTATGGATGAGTGTGTACTTGTATCAGTGATTGTATTAGAGAGTAAGTATGCGTTAGTATCTGTATGAATAAGTGAGGTGGTGTGTGTATAACTGTATAGGTGAGTAAATGGAAGTGTGAATGATTCTTTGCATGACTGACTAGGTGTGTGAGTAACCCTGGTTGAGTGGCGGTGTGTGAGTGTCTGTATAGGTGTATGAGTGCATATGATAGTGTTGTATTGATGAGTGACTACATGTATGAGTGACTGTATGGGTGAATGAGTGGATGTGTGTGTAGACCTAGGAATCAGTGAGTGCGTATGTAGTAACTGGTATTGGTGTGTCTATGGTTTCGAAAATGGTAGTCTGTATTTTAGAGTGGGTGTATCAAAGGTTATATCAGGGTGTGAGGAGGTGCATCAGATTTTCACGTGGATGATGTCATCAGTGATGTCATTTGAGATGTCATCAGTGATGTCATCAGTGATGTCACTGGCCATGTCATGAATGATGTAATATGTGACGTCATCAGCAGTGCATTGCGGGGGCACGAGTTATAGTTAGCTGAACTAACTATAACGGCGGAATTTCTCTGGTTTTGTACGAGTGAAATGTCCAACTAACTATAACGTCCCTGAAACCTATGGTCTTTTCAGTGAATTTCTGAAGGTTTTTTAAATGCTAATTTCTAACTATAACGTGCCTGAAACCTATGGTTTTTTCAGTGAATTTCAATGGTTTTTTAAATGCTAATTTCTAACTATAATGTCCCTGAAACCTATGGTTTTTTCAGTGAATATATATATATACTATTTGTGAGAAGTTGGCCTGGTATATGCTGTTCACTAATTAAAGTGGACACCTTGCACCAGGGCAAATCGACTCTTATGGTAGATAGGTTTAAGACAACCTTTTAAAGAAAGCTATCCTAGTGGTAGCTGTGGAGAGCAGCCTTCAGGCTAAGTCTCGGAGGAATGTAAAGCAGCTTGTTTTACCATATAATCTCTTGAATCACCAAATGAAAAGACACCACACAGGTATATATATCAAATATATATGTATTTATTTCTAAATAACTCTCTACTAATCTCTTTATGAGATTAGAAGACAAACATATGCACAAATCAACGTTTCACAATAAGTTAAGCACAAAATATGGCTGGGGCCCTAGGGGCGTACCAGACCATATACTAAGTAAGAGACTTAGAAACAACGACTTGCAAGGAGACAAGGCCTAGGGCCTTCAGAAGTGCTGGGGCCTCACGAAACCACCCAAGGCAGGTAAGTAAAGGACCCACAGGGGACGCGTGCAGTGTGGATACACAGGCGCGAATCGCCGTTAACTTCAATGGGGCAAGTCGCGGTTGGAAATAAAGAGTTTTAGGATACTTCGGGAGAACCTACAAGCAAGTCACTTACAGGGTAAGTAGTTCTAGGGCCCACACCCACAGGAGCACCGTAGTGCTGGAGTTACCTCACCCAGGGAAGCCGGGTGCACAGGTGTCCTTTGGTGTCGGGTCGCGGCGTCGTTTTCAATGGCGAACAAAGAAGACTTGCTGCTTGCGGGAGCTGAAGAAGTGTCCGGTGGAATCCAAGCCTGGATTCTGAAGAAGGATGACCTGAAAGCAGAGGGGACAGTGTTCAAAGTCACTTGGCAGTGACCCGGGGCAAGGAAGATGGATGCCCACCGTCGTCGGTTGATTCAGGTCGGTTGCGGGTGCCTTGACTCTTCAGCCACGTGGTCCAGGAGGGGTCGACGACGACCAGGAGCTGGATTCGGGGTGTCCCTCAACGTCTGCAGCTGACTGCGGTGTCGGCAACTCGATCGGAGCCAACAAGCCTTGGCAGCCGCAAGTCTCGGGGAGATGAAGAAAAGTTGATGGCGCAGACCAGCAAGATCTGTGGAACTCACCCAGCAAGGGTAAGTCAGGGCAGGCCTGGAGCAACCAGGGGAGCCCTTTGGTTTCTTTAAGAAGTCTTCTGGGGACCCACAAGCCAGCGGGCAAGGGATCGCGAAGACACCTCGGGCGGAATCACTCAACAGGGGCCCACGGTCACTCGGGACGGTGTAGGCCTCTGATCTTCGGAGGGATTCCTGCTGGAGGTCGGGACCACACGTGGTCCAAAGCACAAGTTCGTAGAATGTTGTGAAGGGGTTGCACTCGACAATAGTGCACGGTACCCAGGGGTCGCGGTTCCTCGTTACTCGTGGGGTCCACTTGCCTCAGCTTCACTGGGGACTCACGATGGCCTGGGAGAGGTCAGGAAATCCACTTCCTGGGCTGCAGGGACTTCGGACTCCGGCGGGAGCGGCGTAGTTTGCGACCGTCGTTGTCGTTTTTGGTGCCTGCCAAGCAGGGGAGTCACTCCTTGACTCCAAGGGAGATTCTTCTGTCTTCCAAAGGTAGTGGAACGTCGAAGGGCCAGGATTCTTCTGTAGAGCGTCGTCCAGGGGTTATCTGCTTTGCAATGGCAAGGTTCCCCCTCTTATACTAAAAAGAGGGGATGGACTAGCTCTATGACCCCACCTATGGGAGGGTCAAGGGAGGGGTGGCTACACCCACTTCCCTTTGTCCAGTTTTGCACCAGAGCAGGGGCAGGTAGCCCCTGAGCTGGTTTGAACTGGCATATGCACAGAGGAGCCTTCTGCTCCCCCAGTGCAGGACTTCAAAGCACTCTAAGAGTGCACCCACCCAGCCCCAATACACTAAACCCTGTCTGGGAGGTGGTTACACCTCCCTGTGACAGGATGCCTATTGTTGGGCTTCCTCCACTGTGAGTGTTGGTCATCAGCAGGAGGGCAGCCCAGTGTCTGTGACTGGTGGCATCCATTTTGTGATGCCAGGGCTCTGCAGGATTCTACCGCGTTTCCACAGCAGGTACATGTCTTATCCCTCTAGAAGGGTGGAATGCTACCCCCGCCGCCAGGATTGGCGGGGGGTAGTATTCCAAGATGTTTGACACCAAACACGACATGTTTTGATGCAGCCATTCCAAAGTTAGCATTCTACCGCGAGGATATAATGCACTTAAGAGTATATGGTTTAACCGCATCCACAAACAGCACCAGAGAATGGACTCTGAGAACTGCAGAGGGGCCCTGCTCATGCAGAGGCACCCCCTCACATAGAAGCCAAGCACCCTGCCCTCAGGATTGATAGGGCCTGCCATAGGGGTGACTGATAGGTTTATATGTGTGTGCAGGAGAGATATAGGAAACCTATATCTCAGTGAGGGGTGCTAGCACCACCTCACCCAGGCTGCAGTAGCAGGCCTGTGGTGTCAGATTTAGTCTGCTTCCCAGGGGTGGCATAATACATGCTGCAGCCCCTGGTAGGCCTGTGAAGTACCTATGCCCTTGGCACCTAAGGTACCATATACTAGGGACTCATAAGGCACCACAGTATCCAATCACTAGTGCACCTAGAGTGCACTCCATGTCATTTAGAGAGAGCAGATAGACTGGGGCCCTGAATAGCAGGGTCCCAGTCCAACTAAGTCATAAACCAGCAAAACACCATAAAAAAAGTGGGGGCAACCATATAGTCAGATTCCACCTTCCTACATAACCCCCCCAAACGAAAGGAGATAAGGCTAACCTTGGCCAGTTGAGCCTTTATTGACTAAGTGGCCATATAAGGAAGCACCTGCACTAGCATGGTTGCCCCCTGTCTTGTGGTCCACTAAGCAATCCCTCACCCTAAGGGTATGAGAGGGTCTCCACCATGGGGAATCACTACCTGTGGTGTGCTTTGGTACAGTACCAGGCTGGTGAGGTGTCTGAGTAGGGAAGTGTGGCCCTAGGAATGTTGGCCTCAGCTTTCTCAGCTCACTGGTCACCATGTATGCCTGTCTTTCCATGACTGAGTGGTACTCTGCTCTAAGGGTCAACCTTTGACTGCCTACAGCCGGGGGTTGGGTCCCTTTGGGTGGAACACTGGAGGGACATGGCATGTTTGGAACCTTTGGTCCCAGGTTTGCCCTTGCCTAACAGAGTCCTTCTGGGGAGGTCCCTACATAAAGGTATGGGGGATCCCTCAGTGGGTTGAGGAATTTCTACCTGGCTAGGGCTACTAGCCTGGGTGCCCCTAATCTGCTGATGGGGGGTTCCTCTGGACAGGGGGCCCTGGGGGTCCACTGACCTCCCTGACCTCTGCAGCCCTGGGCTGACTGAGGCAGGGTAGAGAGGGGCAGGTTACCTGCTCCAGACTGGGTACCACCTTGTAAGGGTCCTCTGCCATCAGGGGGTGGCCAGGCCAGGCCTGACTACCTCTGGGGCAGTTCCTTCACTAGGGGTAGGGTCAGTTCCCTGAGGAGGCTGACCCTTACCTACTGTCTGGAGGGAAGAAGACTTTTCTTCAACCCTTGTGCTCTCTTTTGGGGAGAGTGGGCCATTCTTCCAGGCTCCATCTCTCCATAATCTTGGGCTGGGGCTGTGGCCATCACAGCCCCACTAACCTTTACAGGGACACCCAACATCTTCAGATGGGCTTGGTGTTCAATTTCAGCCCAGGCTGAAATTTCCAGATCATTGCCCATCAGGCAATCTACAGGTAAGGTTGGGGACACTGCCACTCTCTTTGGGCCTGTGACCCCCTCCCAGCTGAGATTGACTATGGCCATGGGGTGATCTGTTCTGACACCATCAATGTTGGTCACCTGGTATTTAAACTCAGGTAAAAGCTGGTGAGGGGGGACTAGTTTCCCTGCCACCATGGTGACACTAGCCCCTGTGTCCCTAAATGCCACAGCTTTCTGACCGTTAATTATTGGCTCCAGTCTGTACCTGCCCAATGCTATGGGACCCATGGTAAAGGTGGCATATCCTACACCACCATCAGAATCTGAGGAGTCTGTTGAGGGGGTCCTGTCTAAACTAGGGCCCACCTCTGTTCCTCTTGCAAACGCACCTAACTTTTTGGGTGCACTACTCCCAACTGGAGGATTACTACTGGTAGTACCAGGAGGGGTGGTAGTAGTTGTTGGAGGAACATTTTCTTTATTGCCATTCCTGGGACAACTGGGATCAGATTTCCAGTGCCCAGGCTTTTTACAGACATGGCAATAGGGTTTCTTTTCAGGAGAGGAAGGAGTTTGGGACCCACCCCCAGAAGAGGAATTTTGGGGCCCTGTAGTGGACTTATCCTTGGATTTATCCCCACCTTTCTCTTGGGACTTGGTAGAATCTTTCTTGTGGTCACCACCCTGATTCTTAGGCCTTACCCTGGTTCTGACCCATTTGTCTGCCTTCTTTCCCAATTCTTGGGGAGAGGTCAGATCAGAGTCCACCAGGTACTGGTGTAAAAGCTGGTTTTGACAATTATTAAGGATCTGTTCTCTCATCATTAGATTATAAAATCCTTTGAAATCAGTAACCCTACTGCCAACCAGCCAACCCTCCAGAGCCTTGGATGCACAATCTACAAAGTCTGTCCAGTCCTGAGTCTGTGCCTTCTGGGTATCTCTGAACTTCAACCTGTACTGCTCAGTGGTTAAGCCAAACCCATCTATCAGTGCACTCTTCAGGGCCTCATAATCATCAGCATCCTCCTCTCTAACAGTGAGGAGCTTGTCTCTTCCTTTATCTGAAAAGGAGAGCCACAAGATTGCTGCCCACTGCTTTTGGGGGACCTGCTGTACTCTACAGGCCCTCTCCATAGCAGTTATCCACTTGTGGATATCATCCCCACTCTGGTAGGGAGGAACAACCTTGCTCAGGTTCCTATGGTCAGGAATATATTCTCTGCCTCTAGGGACACTGTTGCTGCCACCAGGGGGTTCTAACCCCTCTTTTCTAGAAGCTCTCTGGATCTCCAGGGCTTCCCTATCCAGTGCCAACTGCTTGGTTCTGAGGGCCACTCTGGCTTCCTCATACTGGAGCAGTTTGCACCTTCTCTCAGAGGAGGTCTCTCTTAAGGAAAAGTATGAGCTCCTCTGCTGGACAAATTCTCTGCCAGAGTGATAAGAGTGGTCAGATTCCCTGGAAGGGGATCTGTGCCTCTCCTCCTCTCTGTCAGTTCTCTTAGGGAGAATTCCTCTGTCCTTTTCAGGCCCCTTGGAGCCTGGCCCTTCAATCACAGAGTCTTGGTCATTCTGATTTTCATCATCTGACCCAGATACTATGACTGACCCACCCACTGATTCAAACCCTTTAGCTCCTAGAGCCAATCTAAGGTCATCTGCTGTCAGCAGATCTATCAGGTGGAGTGTTGAGGGACTCTGTCCTAGTCTCAGGTGTCTGTCAACACACATGGCTCTCAAGTCAGAGAAAGCCATGTCCTTATACTGAGGCTGAGTGGATCCACTGGGTCCACCCTTTAAGGACATTCTAGTGTTGTGCAGTGTTGTACTACCTACACTAGTTTGTGGCCTACTGATCCTAGCTTGAGCTGTGGAAAGGGTGTGCTATCCCTTGGCACACAGCTCTAAGTTCAGTAGAACTTATTGATACTAAGCTTGACTTTATATGTACCTTGAGTACCTATAATGGTTTTCAGTTAGTAATTCAAATAGAGATTTTCTGGTAAAACAATGGCAAGCTGGAATCCCACACGCTGCCCACCAATGTGAGAAGTTGGCCTGGTATATGCTGTTCACTAATTAAAGTGGACACCTTGCACCAGGGCAAATCGACTCTTATGGTAGATAGGTTTAAGACAACCTTTTAAAGAAAGCTATCCTAGTGGTAGCTGTGGAGAGCAGCCTTCAGGCTAAGTCTCGGAGGAATGTAAAGCAGCTTGTTTTACCATATAATCTCTTGAATCACCAAATGAAAAGACACCACACAGGTATATATATCAAATATATATGTATTTATTTCTAAATAACTCTCTACTAATCTCTTTATGAGATTAGAAGACAAACATATGCACAAATCAACGTTTCACAATAAGTTAAGCACAAAATATGTCTGGGGCCCTAGGGGCGTACCAGACCATATACTAAGTAAGAGACTTAGAAACAACGACTTGCAAGGAGAAAAGGCCTAGGGCCTTCAGAAGTGCTGGGGCCTCACGAAACCACCCAAGGCAGGTAAGTGAAGGACCCACGTGGGACGCGTGCAGTGTGGATACACAGGCGCGAATCGCCGTTAACTTCAATGGGGCAAGTCGCGGTTGGAAATAAAGAGTTTTAGGATACTTCGGGAGAACCTACAAGCAAGTCACTTACAGGGTAAGTAGTTCTAGGGCCCACACCCACAGGAGCACCGTAGTGCTGGAGTTACCTCACCCAGGGAAGCCGGGTGCACAGGTGTCCTTTGGTGTCGGGTCGCGGCGTCGTTTTCAATGGCGAACAAAGAAGACTTGCTGCTTGCGGGAGCTGAAGAAGTGTCCGGTGGAATCCAAGCCTGGATTCTGAAGAAGGATGACCTGAAAGCAGAGGGGACAGTGTTCAAAGTCACTTGGCAGTGACCCGGGGCAAGGAAGATGGATGCCCACCGTCGTCGGTTGATTCAGGTCGGTTGTGGGTGCCTTGACTCTTCAGCCACGTGGTCCAGGAGGGGTCGACGATGACCAGGAGCTGGATTCGGTGTGTCCCTCGACGTCTGCAGCTGACTGCGGTGTCGGCAACTCGATCGGAGCCAACAAGCCTTGGCAGCCACAAGTCTCGGGGAGATGAAGAAAAGTCGATGGCGCAGACCAGCAAGGTCTGTGGAACTCACCCAGCAAGGGTAAGTCAGGGCAGGCCTGGAGCAACCAGGGGAGCCCTTTGGTTTCTTTAAGAAGTCTTCTGGGGACACACAAGCCAGCGGGCAAGGGATCGCGAAGACACCTCGGGCGGAATCACTCAACAGGGGCCCACGGTCACTCGGGATGGTGTAGGCCTCTGATCTTTGGAAGGATTCCTGCTGGAGGTCGGGACCACACATGGTCCAAAGCACAAGTTCGTAGAACGTTGGGAAGGGGTTGCACTCGACAATAGTGCACGGTACCCAGGGGTCGCGGTTCCTCGTTACTCGTGGGGTCCACTTGCCTCAGCTTCGCTGGGGACTCACGATGGCCTGGGAGAGGTCAGGAAATCTACTTCCTGGGCTGCAGGGACTTCGGACTCCGGCGGGAGTGGCGTAGTTTGCGACCGTCGTTGTCGTTTTTGGTGCCTGCCAAGCAGGGGAGTCACTCCTTGACTCCAAGGGAGATTCTTCTGTCTTCCAAAGGTAGTGGAACGTCGAAGGGCCAGGATTCTTCTGTAGAGCGTCGTCCAGGGGTTATCTGCTTTGCAATGGCAAGGTTCCCCTCTTATACTAAAAAGAGGGGATGGACTAGCTCTATGACCCCACCTATGGGAGGGTCAAGGGAGGGGTGGCTACACCCACTTCCCTTTGTCCAGTTTCGCACCAGAGCAGGGGCAGGTAGCCCCTGAGCTGGTTTGAACTGGCATATGCACAGAGGAGCCTTCTGCTCCCCCAGTGCAGGACTTCAAAGCACTCTAAGAGTGCACCCACCCAGCCCCAATACACTAAACCCTGTCTGGGAGGTGGTTACACCTCCCTGTGACAGGATGCCTATTGTTGGGCTTCCTCCACTGTGAGTGTTGGTCATCAGCAGGAGGGCAACCCAGTGTCTGTGACTGGTGGCATCCATTTTGTGATGCCAGGGCTCTGCAGGATTCTACCGCGTTTCCACAGCAGGTACATGTCTTATCCCTCTAGAAGGGTGGAATGCTACCCCTGCCGCCAGGATTGGCGGGGGGTAGTATTCCAAGATGTTTGACACCAAACACGACATGTTTTGATGCAGCCATTCCAAAGTTAGCATTCTACCGCGAGGATATAATGCACTTAAGAGTATATGGTTTAACCGCATCCACAAACAGCACCAGAGAATGGACTCTGAGAACTGCAGAGGGGCCCTGCTCATGCAGAGGCACCCCCTCACATAGAAGCCAAGCACCCTGCCCTCAGGATTGATAGGGCCTGCCATAGGGGTGACTGATAGGTTTATATGTGTGTGCAGGAGAGATATAGGAAACCTATATCTCAGTGAGGGGTGCTAGCACCACCTCACCCAGGCTGCAGTAGCAGGCCTGTGGTGTCAGATTTAGTCTGCTTCCCAGGGGTGGCATAATACATGCTGCAGCCCCTGGTAGGCCTGTGAAGTACCTATGCCCTTGGCACCTAAGGTACCATATACTAGGGACTCATAAGGCACCACAGTATCCAATCACTAGTGCACCTAGAGTGCACTCCATGTCATTTAGAGAGAGCAGATAGACTGGGGCCCTGAATAGCAGGGTCCCAGTCCAACTAAGTCATAAACCAGCAAAACACCATAAAAAAAGTGGGGGCAACCATATAGTCAGATTCCACCTTCCTACACTATTCAACCCCCAAAGCTACAAGAATGACTTGGGCGGCAGCTAATATAGTCATTTGTAATGTATATTGAATTAATAAGACTGTTGTTGTGGTCATCTTTAAATTGTCCAGACAACGCCACCTTATGTCAAACTGTCACAAGCTCGGGTGCTGACAATTAAGTGCCGATGCTGAGCACCAGAAACCACTGGCTCAAATTAAGCACTGGGTAGGAGGAGAGGAAAAGCATCACATGAGCGAGGAGAGAGCAACTCCAGGAGTACGGGCAGAAGCACATGAGAGACTGATCAACGTGGAGCATAGGGGATGAGGGAGCAAGGGAGTAGCCAGAAAATTTAAATACTCCCCTCCCACTTTGAACTAAAGCTCTGGTGGCCCCAAGCAAGCAAATCAAGTGAGCCCTACCCTCCCTGCAAGAGATCCCTTGTTTCTTTCATCCAAACATATATCCATTCATTCTTTCACCCTTCCATCCACTCGCTACATCGTTTCCCCCTTCCATCCACTATTTCACCATTTTTAATTTTTTTATTTTACGGAGTTTTATATAGCGCGAACTTGACCCAAATCGGGTATCAGAGCGCTTTACATAGCACCAGTTGCATTACATGAGGACACATCCATTTTTGTTAGGCACGGGGAGATTAAGTGGTTTGCCCAGAATCACAGGATGTTCAGCGTCATTGCCGAGACTCGAACCCAGTTCCCCAGATTCGAGGTCGACCGCCCTAGCCGTTAGGCCAACTCCTCATTTTATCGCCCAATCTCATTACTGGATTCCACAGTTAAGATTATAGGGCGAGTGATTTTATATAGATTACAGACGTGGGTGGGGGAACAATCAATTTTAAGTGACCTACAATACGGCTTTCGCAAGGGCCTGGGCACAACCTATCAAGGCCTAAACTTACATATCCTATTAGATAAATACACTAAAGCGAAAAAGGAAAGGCTGTTTTTAACCTTTGTTGACTTAACGTCAGCATTTGATTGTGTTGTTCACGAAAAGCTATGGGCAACTCTAGAGGGGCTGGGGGTAGACAATTCTATAATTTCCTTTCTAAGGCAGCTTTATTCCGGGGCAAGGGCCAGGGTCCGCTTTGGACAGGGCGGAGATTGCACCAAGAATTTTAGAGTATCGAGAGGAATGAGGCAAGGCTGTGTCCTTGCCCCATTCCTATTTACGTTATATATAAATGACCTAGAATCCACCCTGGTCAAGGAGTGCAGGGATTTACCATTAGTAGCAACTCGTCCTATCCCTGCACTCCTTTACGCAGATGATGCGGTTTTGATGGCCCGTACGCCCCTCTGTCTCCAAAGGGTAGTAACTTCCTTTACAAATTTTATGACTAATCTGGGTCTCACAATTAATTGTCCAAAAACTTTCTCAATGAACTGCGGGAACGGGTCCAATAAAAAGAAAAATACAGTTTTTATTAATACTAAGGCAATAGAGAATACCAATACTTTTTCCTATTTAGAGATTTTATTTGACCAATTAGGTTCTTGGAGTCGGGCAATTAAAGCCAGAAGGCTGTTATTTAGCAAATCACTGATGGCATTAACAAATTTTAGCAGAAAACTAGGCAGACGCTCCCCTGGGGAATTGCTACACATCTACAGGGCAAAATGTGTCGCGATTGCCACTTATGGAGCGGGTATCTGGGGATATGCCAACGTCAACTCACTCCAGATAGCAGAAAATATCTTTCTCAGGATCCTTTTGGCAGTACCGGACAGCACGTCAACATTTATCTGTCATACAGAACTGGGCATGCCATACTTAGAGGATGTGATCAAGATACAGCCTGTCCTCCTGTGGCATAGGGTTTGGTCCACTGATGAGTCCGTTTTTAATCACCACATTCTGAAGGATGCACTGGGAACCGATGGGGTCAAACACATAAGATGGCTAGAATATGTTAAAACATTTCTACTTCAAATAGGCCACCCAGAATACTATAACGACCCCTATACTATGTGTGATGTGTCCAGAAAGGATCTTAAAGGCAGATGTATGCTATTCCTGAGTGAAAAAGAACTATGACTGAAATGGGGAAAACCACGGTCATAGTACATCATCTTACTCTGACTTCTGTAACTACACAACCATATATTTTGTTAATCGCTAGAGACTATGACAGATTTTTGCTAATACGTTTAGACTGAACATCTTGCACAGATCTCTAAGTTTCCCTGAAGTAAACGATTGGTCGAGAACACTTTGTAACTGCCCGTGTGATGACGTGTCCGTTCAGTCGTCTATACATATATTGTTTTTTTGCACATTCTACTCAATACCTAGAAAAAGATGGATTATCCCTGTGCTAAAAAGAATGGGACTGAGACGATGTCGCCCTGCATTTTTGGCGTTGCAGTTTCTGGACAATGTATTCACTATTGCCTCTGTTATTGCCTTTTTAAAAAATGTTTTTAAATCTCGTAAATCAATTGTGATATGATTTTTATATGTTTTTAGCCTTTGTGTATAGCTTTTGATATTACTGTGGAATTTTTTGTGTGACCTATGAACTGTGCTTTTATGGTTATCTTTTTCATAGTAACCGAATAAAGTTCTTTCACTTGACTTGACAATACAGACGTCATTTACAAGAAGCTTCCTATCAAAGGTCCATTTATTTCGAGTTCTTTTGAACCTTTTGACTTCAATTTCTAAAATTAATGGACTATGGTCAGAAATCACCTTAGGGAGTTTCCTAATACCAACTCCATTAAGTATGTCCCTCGTACCTAGGAAATAATCAATCCTGACATATTTCCTATGGGGGTAAGAATAATACGTATACCCCGGGTTATTGGGGTACTTAATAGCCCAGATATCGACCAAGCCATGGCTGCTCATAAGAGATGATAGAGCCCTATATACTCTTGGCTTTCGGCCTTGGAATGTCCCTTGATTTAGTTGCCCTTGATGAGGATTCAAGGAGATATTAAAGTCTCCACACATAATTAATGGACAAGGCCATGCCGCAAGCTCCAGCTCACGGTCTTCATCGATCTTTGGATCGTCTTGGTTTGAACCATATACCGCACACACTGTAAGCCCTACAACTAGCTCTACCATTACCCACCTTCCCAGTGCGTCTGAGGCCTTGCGTTTAGCCTGTCCTAAGGCAATCTTGGCAAAGATTGCCACCCCTCGAATATTTGAACTCTGAGATGTACAAACCAGCATATTATAGTCCCCAATACCCATCAGACCGTTCTTCCCCCATGGGATGTGGGTCTCCTGCAGACACACTATTTCAAAGGCATTAGTCCTCACAAGCTCAGCCAACCTTGACCTTTTCCCTCTATGATTCAGTCCTCCCACATTCATTGAACAGATAGTTAACCTCCCCATCTGGGCTTATCTCTGTGTCCACCTGGAATACCTCTTTTAATTTCTTTTCCCCTCCATTCATAAAGTGATTCTTCTGTAAACACATTTCTTTCTCGTCTCTGGGTATGTTTTTTCTTTAGCTTAGGTGGGAGAGGGTGGTTCTCTGCTCCTGGCCTACCTTTCTTCCCTGCTGAATTAGAGTCCTGGCTGCCTCCGCACATTACTGGAGAGCCATCTGCCTCTTGCTCCGTCTCCACGCCTTGCTCAGGGCCAGTAGTGCACCGGGCTGTATCCCCGTCAGTCTGAGCCGTCTTTGCTGCGGGGCCTCTCAGAAGCTCAACCACTGTCGGGCCGGCCGGACGCTGTTTCCCAGCGGCCCCGCCTCTTCCTCTCTTCTCCAGGGCTTGGTCACGTTGCTCTGCTTGTAGACCTCAGCACCCCTGCCAAAGCTTCTGCGCGGGTGATGCAGCCGTGGCATCGACGCTCGTCTCTCCTGCCTCCAGCTGGCCCTTAGGCATGGGACGTGTAATCCTCGACTTGGCCGCTCCACCGGCTGGCTTTGGCCCCATACCGTCCGCTGGTGCAGGAACCGATATGTCGAAAAGGTAAGAATCACCAGGAGGCCACTCCGACACCACTCTGATCAACCTGTTAATATGTCTCAGGACCGCCAGCCTGATTACTGTACCGATTAGGTACACGTAGCTCCCTAAAGCTCTCTGGGGGCTGTATGTCGCTTCTCTTTGTAGTGCGAGGGTCATCTCCACACCTCTCCTCACTTCTGCATGTAGATATTGTTAAGGGCTCTCTACCGGGCTGTGCACTGCTACAGGTCTCAGTCGACCGCCATCTTGCATCTCACCCCTTTCTTATCCCATGTTTGAGGTCCCTGTACAATCCTTCCTGCCAAAACAGCAACTAATCTTGTATATATATATATATATATATATTCACTGAAAAAACCATAGGTTTCAGGCACGTTATAGTTAGAAATTAGCATTTAAAAAACCTTACAAATTCACTGAAAAAACTATAGGTTTTACGGACAGTTATAGTTAGTTGGACATTGCACTCGTACAAAACCCGTGAAATTCCCCCGTTATAGTTAGTTCAGCTAACTATAACTCGCGCCCCCGCAATGCACTGCTGATGACGTCACATATTACATCACTCATGACATGGTCAGTGACATCACTGATGACATCACTGATGACATCTCAAATGACATCACTGATGACATCATCCAGTGACTGTGTGTTTCTGTAAAGTTTAAATATTTTTAATATATATAGGGAAAGGCGTATTGAAGAATGAGTGGGTGTATAAGTGTCTGTATGGATGATTTAGTAGGTGCGTGACTAACTCTATAAGTGAGTGATTAAACGTATCTTACTGAATGCATGGGTTAGTGACTAAACTGGGTGAATGTCTGTATCCGTCTGTCTATTGCTGTGTAAGTGGCTGCATGGGTTTGTGAATAGCTACATGAGTGTCTATATGAGTTATTGATTGGTTGTCTGAGTATCTGTATGGGTGCCTGAGTGTTTGTGTGGGTGGTGTGTGTGCGACTCTGTGCATAGATGTGTGAGTGGGTGATTCACTGGGTGGATGGTTTCAAGAGTGCATCTGTGATAGACTGTATGGGTGGGTAAGTGTGTGTAAGAGTGTGTTAGTGAGTGAATGTATGTCCCAGTGGTATATGTGTGAGTAACTACATATGTGAAAGGTAGTATATATGTGTGTTGGAGTATATAAATAGCTATAAGCGAGAGTGTGTGATTGTGAGAGTGACTGTATGGATGAGTGTGTGCTTGTATCAGTGATTGTATAAGAGCGTAAGAATGTGCTAGTATTTGTATGAGTAAGTGAGCTGGTGTGTGTATAACTGTATAGGTGAGTAAATGGCAGTGTGTTTAATTATTTGCATGACTGACTAGGTGTGTGAGTACCTCTATGGATGAGTGGCGGTGTTTGAGTGTCTATATAGGAGTATGAGTGCATATGATAGTCCTGTACTGAGTGACCGTAAGTATGAGTGACTGTATGGGTGAGTGAGTGGATGTGTGTGTAGACCTAAGAATCAGTGAGTGGGTATGTAGTTATTGGTGTTGGAGTGTCTATGGTTTTGCAAATGGCAGTCTGTAATTTAGAGTGAGTGTATCAAAGGTTATATTAGGGTGTGAGGAGGTGCATCAGATTATCACGTGGATGATGTCATCAGTGATGTCATCAGTGATGTCATTTGAGATGTCATCAGTGATGTCATCAGTGATGTCACTGACCATGTCATGAGTGATGTAATATGTGATGTCATCAGCAGTGCATTGCGGGGGCGCAAGTTATAGTTAGCTGAACTAACTATAACGGGGGAATTTCACGGGTTTTGTACGAGTGCAATGTCCAACTAACTATAACTGTCCCTAAAACCTATCGTTTTTTCAGTGAATTTGTAAGGTTTTTTAAATGCTAATTTCTAACTATAACGTGCCTGAAACCTATGGTTTTTTCAGTGAATTTCAAAGGTTTTTTAAATGCTAATTCCTAACTATAACATGTCTGAAACCTATGGTTTTTTTCAGTGAATTTCAAAGGTTTTGTAAATGACAATTTTTAAATGTATTAATTGTTATATTTATTTTTTGATACTGATTTACTACATTTTTTTAAACTATTTATTTTTACATATTTTATTTTTTAAATTACATTGTAATTACATTATACATTACATTACAAAATATACTTTCTCAGAATGAATTACTTTAGTTTAAATACTTTGCAAATAGGCAATAGACTTTTAAGTACAGTAGTTACAGTTGTTGCAATGGGCAACACAATTTCAAACACAATGCAACATTGAGCTCAATGTGAATTTCTAGTTAAATGCAATTAGTTACTTTATGGATTACTTTTCTAACCACAGGACTGGATCCTAGATTCAGTCCTGGGACATCTCCTGTAAACAGTTGAGTAAAAGCGTTTTGGTTACAGTAGTGATTTTTAAGGAATATTATTGTATTTTAAAAGTTGACACTTAGAAACTTTTTCACATAGAATCACCAATGTTATCCTATGGGAGGAAATTCACTTAGCAGGTAAGTAGTGTTATCGTTACTTTTTCTTACTCAGTGGTGGATCCTAGATCCAGCACTGGTGCATCTCCTGTAAACAGTTGAAAGAATGCGTTTAAGTCATACAGGCGATTTTTAAGGAATATTTGTAGTTTGTGAAAATCGACACTTTGAAACTTTTTCTGCTGAAAACCAGACAATGGATTCCAATGGAAGGAAATACAAGTTACTGGTAAGTACGGTTAAAATTACTTTTCAGGATCAGTACTGGGCTCAAAGATGCAGCACTGAGGTCTCTCCTGATAACAGGTGAGTAAATCGGAATTCGTAGTTCGGCTGATTTTAGAGGAATATTTGCACAATGGTGAAGGAAGGGGTGGGGCCTGAAGTGACATGTCTGCAAACACGCCCTGTGGCGCGTTTTAAGTTGGAGAATTAATTCCTCCTCAATCCTGAGGGTCCCTAGGGGCCAACTGGCCCACCAGATACCTCCAGTATGTGCCATAGAGCTGCGTTGCAGAGAGGTATTCAGAGGCCACGCCCCTTTTTACAACACTCTGCAACGCAGCTCCGTGGCGCTTACTGGAGGTACCTGGTGGGCTAGTTGGCCCCCAGGGACCCTCAGGATTGAAGAGGATTTAATTCCCCATCTTAAAATGCGCCAGGGGCCTGTTTGCACACATGTCACCTGAAGCCACGCCCCCTCCCTTCACCACTGTGCAAACGCGCCCCGTGGCGCGTTTTAAGTTGGGGATTAAGTCCCCTTGAATACTGAGGGTCCCTGGAGTCCAACTAGCCCACCATGTACCTCCAAAAGCGCCACAGAGCTGCGTTGCAGAGAGGTGTAAAAGGGGCGTGGCCTCTGTACACCTCTCTGCAATGCAGCCCCCTGGCGCATACCGGAGGTTCCTGGTGGGCTAGTTGGCCCCCACGGACCCCCAGTATTCAAGGGGAATCACTTCCCTTCTTAAAACGCGCCAGGGGGCGCGTTTGCAGACTGCTGCAGGGAGGGGCGGGGCCTCCTTCACGATGCCGGTCTTTTTTTTGCTTTTTCTGCCCAGGGCAGCAACACCACTGTTCAAGCACAA